>CM062820.1:933979236-934241736 GCA_031772625.1 Pinus tabuliformis
AGTTATTTAGTTAGCAGTATTTAAACCCTTCTCATGCATTTGGAGAAGGGTCCAGAAATTTGTCAAAAACTTGTCCTCAGAACATGCACTTTTGCACCCTCATAGGAGGTTTTGATGAATGGATGGATCGAGGTTTATTAATGTTTGCATTTGATGTCTGCTACTGATGTTGCACTTTTGTACTCTTAGTAGATGTTATAACAAGTAGAGATAAATCATTTTTTCTTGAAGCTTATGAGTAGGATCAGTCATAAATGGTACTTTTATCTCTTGGCCATTTCTGCTTATATTCTTAAAGTGATATACAGTTTTAGTTGTTTATATGTTATTGCATGAATGTGTGAGTTACCATTTGGCACTTTTGTACGGTGGAGCCATTTATTTATGTCTGATATATGAATAAACTTATTATGCGATATGCTGTTCACAACTGTTTTGCCTAACTTTTTATGCAAAGTAGTTCATCTTAATTGATTTCTATTCTTATGATAGTTGAATGATCTTTATTACCAGTTATTGTCTGAAATCGTTTTAGATCGCATAATAGAAGAGATACACCCCGGGTTAGCATAGATTAGATGTGCTATTTTTCATTAGATTACAATAGAATAGATTTAGTTTAAAAGTTTGAATTAGATTAGCTTAAGTATTCTTAGATCAACAACATCCAACTTGCACACACACACACCTTAGATTGGGAAACTGGTCCCATTATCCCAGTCGGACCGCTATACCAAACAGATAAGAGCTGCCAACCAAGGTCCTGACCGGTGGGTGGGTATCCCCCTTGTTGTCGACCCGATTTTCGGGGCTTCAACATATTTGGCGCTAGAAGGAGGGCCTGAACATAGTGTCTATTGGAATGGTTTTCAATTGTAACATTTGAATCAGGATGGCTGCTCACAAACTTCCCATTTGGAGTTGCATCCATGTTCGTGCCTCTTCCAACACTCCACCTGAAGTGGTAAGACTCTTATCTCAGGTAAAATTCAATGGTAAGAATAATTCTTCTGCTTTTAATCATGCTCTTCAATTTATTCAAAGAGTTTCAAGTTCGAACGTTCAAAGAATTGATGAAGGCGTTTAATGCAGAATTTTTACTCTTACATTCACGACGGAAGCTAGAAAATGGTGTAGAACCCTCCCAGTTGCCTCAATTCACAGCTCATACCAATTCTTCAAGACTTTCATTTGTAAATTTGATTGTTATGACTATGACCAGGTATATGATGAAATTGATTATCTACGGAAACAAGATGAATCTGTTAGGGATTTTAATATGCGATTTCATTTTATTGTCTAAAGTATGATCTTGAAAGTGAACTCATGGATGAAGAATCTTCAGATTATGCTGAGCATTCCCTGCCTCCTATGTCTGATCCAGCAGAAATTAGTCCAAGCTGTGTCTCATTTTCTTCTAATATGAATGAGAATTCCAATTTGAATATACAAATCAGTCATGATGGAGAAGGTTCCCAAAGCCTAGGAGACATGCATTCTCTAATGCAAGAAGACAAAAGCGAGGATGTTGGAGGAAAGCCTGCCTTGGGACCAGGAGATGACTTTGATACAAGGTCAGATAATATCATTGCAAGTCAACAAATGCAGATGCCAAGGTTAGAACAACAAACTAATTCTCTTTCGAAAAGTATCAGTACACAAAGGTATGATCTAAAGCCCGATGTCTATGATGAATCTGATGAACAAAGATTTTTCCACGATGATATTTTCAAATGCATTGTTCCAGAATCGCATTTTTCTCTTTATCCTGATGTTTTTAGTGATGATAATTTCCCCCTCTCAGTATTAAGATATCTCAAAAAGTACAGAGAATTACCCAAATGAGTCATCATTAGGTTTTCAAGATAAAAGGACAGCTATAGAACATCTTTTGATCATTTTCAAACAAGAACCACTTGACCTTCCTTGTCTGAAATATTAGATAAAAAAGAGAAATCTAGAGAAACCTGTAAAGTCATTTATGATAGCTACTTTGATGATGATAATGTTGAATTATCCCAAGTAACTCAACAAAGCTTAGATAATGAGAGATATTTTAATTCAAGAATCATATCAGTAAATCCTCATTTCAAAGTAAAGGATCATTTGCATGATTTTACTATCCAAGACAATACCCGATCTATGATTCATATCATGAGGAAACCCCCATGCCTGTTCACAATCGTAACTTATCCTTTGATTCACAAGACGAAATTCGAAATTGCTCGGATCCCATAATTCTGGCCAGTTCTTGTGAAAAAGAAGACATTTCAAGTCAATCCCAGTTGTGCTGTAACATTAGCTGTAAAGATAATCATTACATTCTTTCTCACTTGCACTCATTTTGTACAAAATCGGATTCTGTTTTAAATTTTCAGACTTTTGGTAGATTACTATGGTATACTGAGCACCTTATCAAAGAACATTCGAAAGATGTGCTACCATTTTGGAAAACTAGATTGTGTCAAGGAAGTATAGAACTTTTTCAATTCCAAGATCAATCAATATCAGACTTCCTTAAAAAACTTCTATGTCCTCCAAGACATCATCAACAAAAAAAAATATTTTTGGAAACTTGCCAGCAATTCGCGTTAATTGATAAATCTCTTTCCAAAAATTTCCATCTATTCTTCATTAATTTATTTAGTGATTTATATGTGGAAACTTTCCTTTTACAAGAAATTGCTAAAAGCTTGACTTTAACGCATAATGGATTACAGGCCATTAAAACTAAAAAATCATATTCGCAACCTGGCTTGTCATCTTTCCTATTACACGATCACCAATCCATAACAGAAATTCATCCCGATTTTTATGATCCAATAGGTATCCAGCTAGACAGAAGATTTCATAAGAGAGAAATTTCAGCCGGAATTCCGACTGAAGTTACACTTTCTTACCCCACATCCAATGTTAACAGTCCAAGAAAAGCTTTGTTCTCAACACCGATGTTTAAAAGGTACATACGTGTAGGAATAAAAATGAAAAGATGGTTCCACTGGAAATATCATTTTACCTAGTTAATTTTTCTGTGTATAATTAGAATAGGAGTAGGAGTAATTTAGCTAGGTTATTAGGTTGATAATTTACTTTTAAATAGTTGGTAGGCAAAATAAGAAAAGAGACTATCCCTATTATGTACATAATCCAAGGGTATAGTTGCTTCTCTTTTCATTAAATATCTTTCTTCATAATAAAATTTGTTGTGGTTAACAGCATTTGACATTTACTAAAGACACCATTTCTCTATCAGATTTTGAACTTTTGCTTGTATAAATAGCAAATTTTTTAGAAACTTGATCTTTATTATTAATAGATATAGTTAAAAACTTTAAACCAGATATGATACTAGTTTCAACTTCCAAAAAATTTGACGAAAGCAATCTTAGTGAAGAAATTGTTTTATATCAGTACAATGAAAGGTATCAATAACAAAATAAGGATTCCCTGTAGAAACAACCATTTCCCAAAAAACTCTATTATTGTCGTCCAGAGCTTTCTTAAGGAAAGCGATGATATCCTCCCTGTTAGAGAAAATCGCAGCATTCAGAGAGACAATCCAAGAAACACTATATCTCAAAGAATAAGAGGTCTCATCACGAGCCGGCTTATCATAATCACAGATATTATAAACTTTGCTGACTTTGCCATTACTGTCCACCAAAACAGGGCAACGACTTAAGATTATTGAAATCACAAGACAAGGGGTCTCATCACGAGCCAACTTGTTCAACAAAGTGTAAATCAAGTGAATGACTGTGTCATAATTTGGCTACCAAACCAAGACATTGTTCTTTAAGAATAAAAGGGAAAAAGTGTCAATCTGGGTTTTTCTTTGAAAGTTGTAGATCACCTTAAACAGGATAAATGATCATTACTGGGTAATAGGTAAACCTGTCGAGGCTATGGACGCTTGCTGGCAGCAGAGGCTCTACCTGCGACAAAGGAGCATATTTAAAAAGCTGCTACACAGGGAAGACTTTATTTTATCTTTACAAGACCAAGTAATGGCTGATGTAAATGCAAGGACAAGCTGAGGAAACAAACAATTAAAATAGAAAGAAGTTGAAACAAAATATCATTGACAGTTTGGAGTATAATATGCTTTATCTTTTTATAATGAAGTTTAATTTTCTGAATTTTTTTTTGTTGTTTCGGAAGTTTGAAAAATTCAATAGAAAATGCAGAGATAACTGGTTCTTCCCAGTGAATCGCCATTGTTGTGGCCACCAACAACCCCCCCTCTTTGTTTAGTATTAGCAATAACACTAAGCAAATGGGGACCCTTAATAAAAAATTCAAAAAACATTTTATATAACTTTTTGTATTATACTCCTTGAAATTATGTCGCATCGTGTGGAGAAGATAAAACATCCCCTTATGAGCATAATAAAAACTGCGAAGAAGCGACGCGAAATTCATCGCATCGCACACATTAAGAAGCGCTCTTAAATGAAAATCTTAAGAAATCTCCGACGGCTGATGTGCGACGTCGCATATCGCAATATCGCATAAGCAACACACAATGATTTAATGACTCATGCGATCCGCGATGCTGCGATCTTGCGATATCTGCAATCTGCGATAAACGCGATCTGCGATCTGCGATAATCCGATCTGAAAAAATTTGCGATGACACATCTAGGTAATGCGATGACGCGATGCTGCTATCGCCCATTGCAAATTTCCTCGGCTCAACATTCAAGAAAAGCTGTCTATAAACCAAAATTAGGTGTGCGCCTTAAAAGAAATTAATGAACATATGCCAAAGTGTTAATGAAGGACGGTTTTGTGTTTTTCGAAGAGTCAGTTCACGATGGGTGTCATGATTTTATACATTCATAGAGGTTAGAGCTTTCGTATCAGTATTTATTATCATTACTCTTTTCCTTTGCGTGAACTGCAGGAATGAAAAACAGGAAACAATATGAAGCAATGAGCAGGAAACATCTAAGGAAAAGGGGAAAGCGTCAATGCTCGGAGAACAGAGAAGAGATGCCTTCATAAACGGATGCCGCATGCAACAGAACCACAGATTCTAGAGTATCACTCAACAGATGCTGAGGTCGATAGGTGATTCAACATTCAGGGTCAGAAAGCTCACAAAAGCAACTTACAAAAAAATCCTGAAACTTCTACCGGTAAAGGAAAAAGCGCTAAAGAAGGAAAACGCACCAGAAAAGCCCGGAATAAAGAACTGAGGTAGTTTTCGATGCGCTAAGAAAATTGTTCAAAAAGCAAAGTCCCTAACTTGCTTAGTCATTCGCAAGTCCGGAAACCGAAATAGCAAAAGCAGAAGCAGTTTGAGAGAAATTTGGGTTGTTGCCAAGTATATACGCAGTAAATTCGCCCAACCAGAAGATATAATTCTCAAAAATATCTTCTAGTGTACTAAAAAGTGGTGCCAGCGCTTGCCATTTTGTTTGCGTAACTCAAAAAAAAGCAGAAGGCAACCAGTCGACTCTTCCCAGGCAAATGTTGAATGCTCGCAACATTTAAGGAGCAAATGCAGAAATAGTTAGGAATTAGATTCAACTTTTAGAAATAGTTTTGCTTTAGAAGAAGGGCGGTCATTTAAACCATATCCTAAATTTATGTAATTAAGTTATTTAGTTAGCAGTATTTAAACCCTTCTCATGCATTTGGAGAAGGGTCCAGAAATTTGTCAAAAACTTGTCCTCAGAACATGCACTTCTGCACCTCAGAGGAGGTTTTGATGAATGGATGGATCGAGGTTTATTAATGTTTGCATTCGATGTCTACTACTGATGTTGCACTTTTGTACTCTTAGTAGATGTTAGAACAAGTAGAGATAAATCATTTTTGCTTGAAGCTTATGGGTAGGATCAGTCATAAATGGTACTTTTATCTCTTGCCATTTCCTCTTATATTCTTAAAGTGATATACAGTTTTAGTTGTTTATATGTTATTGCATGAATGATGTGTGAGTTACCATTTGGCACTTTTGTACGATGGAGCCATTTATTTATGTCTGATATATGAATAAATTATTATGCGATATGCTGTTCACAACTGTTTTGCCTAACTTTTTATGCAAAGTAGTTCATCTTAATTGATTTCTATTCTTATGATAGCTGAATGATCTTTATTACCAGTTATTGTCTGAAATCTTTTTAGATCGCATAATAGAAGAGATACACCCCGGATTAGCATAGATTAGATGTGTTGTTTTTCATTAGATTACAATAGCATAGATTTAGTTTAAAAGTTTGAATTAGATTAGCTTTAAGTATTCTTAGATCAGCAACATCCAACTTTGCACACACACACACACACCTTAGATTGGGAAACTGGTCCCATTATCCCCAGTCGGACCCGCTATACCAAACGGATAAGGAGCTGCCAACCAAGGTCCTGACCGGGTGGGTATCCCCTTGTTGTCGACCCCGATTTTCGGGGCTTCAACAGGTCCCTTCCAAAGATTCTCGAACTTGCCATGCTTGCCTTTGTCCTCGTTTCTAGCATCCCATTTTAGCACTATGTCTTCAATCTGAAACTTGCTTTCTTTGCCTTCCAATCATAAATCTTCTTGGTTCTCTCTTGTGTAGGAATTTACAGGGTAAGTTCCTCAGACAGAACACCAAAGGACACTGCTCACAAACAGATCACAGATCAATACACCAGTATTTTGATGTGGTTAAAACCCTCAAAGAGGGAAACAGTCCACGGCCTGAGCCAACGCGACCACTTCAGACAATTTATTAATAAAAGAATGAAAATTTACATATGCTTCTCTCATAGACGGATTACCCTACAAATGACCCTCCATGCTCTTTAAATAGAGATCATGGACCAATCGGGTGTTAAGCCATGGATCAAGTGTCGGTATTACCGAGGAGAGAATGAACCGTCGGATCACTACATATCGTGACCGTCGGATTGTAAGTTACAAAATGTACATAGTAAAGAAACACACTTTACCTAACTCTATACTAGACCAAGTTGTACTTAACTATTTCCTATGTGTCGGAATATCCTAACATCCCCCCTTAAGAACAACCTGGGATAGGATTGAAGGATTTACAAATATGACACAATAGGAGAAGGAGGAGGCACTAGAGCCTATCCCCCCTTAGTGACAACTTCCTAAACTCCAACCATAAATTGAAGTTTAGTGAACTTCACCTCTGTGAGAGCCTTTGTAAAGATGTTTGCAACTTGATCATCTGTTGAACAATATTGCACTTCAAGAACATGGTTGTGAATGAGCTTTCTGATGAAGTGCATGTGCAGTTCAATGTGTTTGCTGCGCTAATGTTGGACCGGATCTTTGCATAGCTGAATGGCACTTTGATTATCACACCAAAGTGTAGTCGGATGCTGCTGCTGAAAGCCAAACTCTGACATGATTTGACGAAGCCACAAGGCTTCCTTACTAGCTTCTACGACACCACGATACTCTGCTTCTGCTGAAGAAAGAGAAATGGCACCTTGTTTCTTGCAAGCCCATGTAATAGGTCTTGAACCAAGAGTGAACACATAACATGCAGTAGACTTCCGATTATCAGGGTCACCAGCCCAATCGAAATCAGTGAAACCAACCAATAGAGGAGCTGCTTTGGCACTGTAATGAATCCCAAACTGAACTGTACCTCGAACATAGCGAAGTATTCTTTTAGCTGCTTTCCAATGACTTTCAAGTGGGTTTTGCATAAAGCGAGCAACAAGGCCAACAAAAAAGGAAAGGTCAGGATGAGTATGGGTTAGATACAAAAATTTTCCTACAGGTTGACGGTATAAGGTAGCATCAACTTCAGGAGAAGTACAAGTGACTGAAAGTTTGACTCTAGACTGAAAGGGAGAAGGGGCTGGCTTACAGTCTTCCATGTGAAAATGGCGTAGAATATCACAGGCATACTTGGCTTGGGAAAGGGAAATACCTTCCTTGGATTGCAAGACTTGAAGACCAAGAAAATAATGTAAGTGTCCTAAGTCTGTCATTTCAAACTTCCTTTTAAGACTAGACTTCACATGGTTTATAAGGTTGGGATCACTACCAGTCAGGATAAGATCATCAACATAAAGAACAAGAATGATAAGAGACTTGCCCACTTTCTTGGTGTAGACAGTATTGTCAGAATGACACCTAGAAAAGCCATTTTCTAAAAGAAAGTTATCCATTTTGGCATACCAAGCTCGAGGAGCTTGCTTGAGACCATAAAGGGATTTCTTAAGCCGACATACAAGGCTGGAGTCTGTTTGTATAAAGCCAATAGGTTGTTCCATATAGATTTCTTCATGCAAGTCCCCATGCAAGAAGGCGGATTTAACATCCATCTGATCGACTTCCCATTTGAAAGAAGCAGTAAGGGAAAGAAGAAGGCGGATAGAGTTCATTTTGGCAACAGGGGAGAAGGTTTCAGTGTAGTCAATGCCTTCAACTTGTGAAAAACCCTTAGCAACAAGACGAGCTTTATGTTTATCAACTTTCCCATCTGGTCCATACTTGGTTCTGTAAACCCATTTGCATCTAACAAGTTTTCATCCCTTTGGTAGAGGAACAAGATCCCATGTATCATTTGCCAATAATGAATTATATTCTTCATTCATAGCTGCTTCCCAATATGGATGGCCTGAAGCTTCTGCAAAGGTGTCAGGATCATAATTCACTGAAGCTTGAGCCAGTAAAGAAGAGGCTCTATCGAACTGAGAACGTGTACGTCGCTGATCTGTAGGATCACCGGCAAGATCACCTGCTGCATCCCGAGTAGCACGGACCCATTTTGGAAGCTGAGGAGCTGAAGGAGGATCTTGAGAAGGTGGGGGAGGAGTTTCATCCTCGCTTTCATCATCTGAAGAAGAAATATTTTCAAAAGTAGAAGAGATAGGGAGAGGTGGCACATCCGCCGAATTAGGCTCACAGGCCGATATATTTTCAGCAAACTTTACATCTCTTCTAATGATAACATTTTTGGACTTAAGTGGAATAAGTCTATATCCTTTGACATCTTCAGAATATCCAACAAAAATACATTTTTCACTCTTAGGTTCTAAAGCTTTATGTTTCTCATCTGGAATATGGGCCCATGCTTCACTTCCAAAAACACGAAAGTGACTTACATCTGGTTTAATTGAGCTCCATGCTTCTTTTAGAGTGATATTCTTTAAAACCTTAGTAGGAGTGCGATTTATTATGTAATCTGCACAGTTAATTGCTTCTGCCCAATAATTAAGACTAAGTCCTTTAGATTGAAGCATACAATTAGCCATTTCCTTTAGGTGCGATTATTCCTTTCAGCTACACCATTTTGTTGTGGAGTATATGGAACAATATGTTGCATTTGAATTCCATTCTCAGTGCAAAAGTTGATGAATGTGTTTTTAACATATTCTCTGCTATTATCAGATCTTAGCTTAAGAATTTGATGTCCAGATTGTTTTTCAACAAAGGCCTTAAAGGCCAAGAACATGTTAAATACTTCACTCTTGAGTTTTAAGAAGTATACCCAAGTGCGTCTGGAGAAATCATCAATGAAAGTTAAGAAATACTTGTAGCAAGAGAATGAAGCAACTGGAAGTAGACCACATAAATCACTATGCACAAGCTGTAAAGGGGCTGAGGCGTGCCAAGAGGCACGTTTTTCAAAACTATCTCGATGATGTTTTCCGAGTACACATTCGGAACAAACACCATCTCTGCAAGATACCATTGGAAGACCTGTCACCATATTTTCTTTACATAGATTCTAAAGAGAGCGATAGTTTAAGTGACCAAATCGCTCATGCCAAAGTTTGCTCACTTCATCATTATGAGCAACAAATACTGAGGGAAGATTTGATGACCCAAAGTTGTGAAACTTATACAACCTTGTAGAATCATCAGCAATGCCAGTAGCTAAAGTCTGTCTAGGATCTCTTAGGTCCTTAATTACAACATCGTGAGGTGAAAATTCAACGATTTTACCTTCACCTGAATGGGTTATCTGATATACAGATAGAAGGTTGCAGGATAAGGTTGGAACACATAATACATCATTAAATTGACCATTGTCTAGATGAATAGTTCCAATCCCTACAACACTAAGAGATCTATCATCACCAACATATATATTTTGGTGTTACAATCATTTAAAGAAGAAAACATGGCTTTGTTTTTTGCCATGTGATAAGAAGCTCCAGAATCAATGAGCCACTCATGAGAATGAGAAGAAGAAGATACATTTAGTGCATAGCCAGACCGAGATGCTTGACAACCACATGCAGAAAGTGCCATTCCTGAAGATGAAGTTGAAGTTGAAGATTGCTCCAAATGGATGTTATGCTTCTTCATTGCTGCTTCCAAGGCTTCCATCTTCTTAAAGCATTTGGATTCTAAGTGGCCATCTCAATTACAAAAGTTGCAATGTCTATCAGTTTTCTTCCCTTTGTTTTTATTTGTCTTATCATTTTGTTGAAATGGTTTTTCATTTTGAGGCTGAAATTGCTTAGGACCCTTGTTTGGTTTAGGACCATTCTTTTTAGGATACAACTTCTTAGGATTCTTTGGATTTGGTTGCTGCTGGGCGGCTAACGCTTTCTTAGAAGAGTTTCCAAGATGAAGAAGACCAAGGTGTAAGAGTTTTTCTTGTTCTCTTATTAAAGAATCACAAAAGGAATCAAAGGAAGGGGACTTGTAGGTTTGTCCTTGAGAAATGAAGGCTTTTCTTGTAGAATGGAAGGTGGAAACAAACACAGAATAGGCTGGTCCCAACTTAGTAAGAATGGAGTAGATAAGGCAACTATCTTCTTTCTTAACCTTAACACCTTCCAAGAGAAGTCTAAGGGTCTTGAACTTGGACAAAAAATCTTCAATGAAAGAAAAATTATTGGGGTCCAATGTAAGCAATTCATTTTCAAGTTGATGGGCTTTAAGTTCATTTTTAATTCCAAAGACTTTAGTAATCTGTTTCATTTCTTCATCAGGAATATCAAGTTCTGCAATATGGAATCTAAGATCTGGAGAAATAGACATCCCTATCAACCCACGTGCTTGGTCTTGCCTATTTTCCCATTTAGCTGCCTTGTCTTCATCTTTCGGTTTGGTCTCTTGGCCTGTGGCTATTCTGTAAAGACCTTTACTTCTAAGTAAATCCACAATGTAGGACCACCATTGGAAGTAGTTGGTGTTGTTAAGAATAACTTGGCATGGAATTTCCATTTAAAAAAAACTGAAGCTATAGATGCTGAAACTAAGTGTTGCAATGGAAAGATCTCGAAAAATTAGGCTGTTTAAAAAAAAACGGTTCTGAAAACGACTTCCGGATGAAGAAGTTATGGCTTTTTGAAGAAAATTTGATGAAGTCGCGACGAAGTGCGGGAATGAAAAATCTGCCCCACAAAATGGAGACTTGAACCCAAGACCTCTACTCTCATAAATTAGCTTTGGACCAAGTGAGCTATACAAAAAGTTTGAGAGAGAGAGAGAGAGGGGAGGGGGGGGGTGAAGCTTTGGGTTGTGTGCTTGTTTTGAGAAAGCTCTTTTTCCCTACAAAACAAAAAACACAAAAGCCAACGCGGAAATACAAAAAAAATGAACCTTACGGCTCGAAGTTAGCTTTAGTCGGAAACTAAATATTTTTCTTAATGTTTTTGATTTTCCGAGATCACACTAAGGCGCAGCGGAAAAGAGCATACGCATGAGAAAAATCCTTCCTTTCTGTTTCTGATTTGCCCAGATCGCACATAGTCGCAGGGCAAAGAGCATATGCAGAAATGAAAGGTTCAGATCCGGTAATAAAAAAGGCTAAATAAACCGAAACCGAAATAAACAGAGAGAAAATGACTGTAAACTGCAAATAAACACTGTATACCTCCAGATTAAAAAGTGACGTAGGTAGGGCTTCCGGAAACCTTTTCGCATGAAACGAAAGGGGTTACTCACTGGAACAGATGCTCCCGACACAACAGAGCAGTCCTCTCGGCCCGAAAGCAGTTAGAAACAGTAGATCTAGGAAACGGTTGTCGAATGCAGTTCTACCGGCTTCAGATTTGGATCACCAACGGACGCGGCCCTCAAATAGCTCTGATACCATGTAGGAATTTACAAGGTAAGTTCCTCAGACAGAACACCAAAGGACACCGCTCACAAACAAATCACAGATCAATACACCAGTATTTGATGTGGTTAAAACCCTCAAAGAGGGAAACAGTCTACGGCTTGAGCCAACGCGGCCACTTCAGGCAATTTATTAATAAAAGAATGAAAATTTACATATGCTTCTCTCATAGACGGATTACCCTACAAATGACCCTCCATGCTCTTTAAATAGAGATCATGGACCAATCGGGTGTCAAGCCATGGATCAAGTGTCGGTAATACCGACGAGAGAATGAACCGTCGGATCACTACATATCGTGACCGTCGGATTGTAAGTTACAAAATGTACATAGTAAAGAAACACACTTTACCTAACTCTATACTAGATCAAGTTGTACTTAAATATTTCCTATGTGTCGGAATATCCTAACATCTTGTAGCCTGAAGGTATTCTAAAAAAATTCCTCTCTCGTCTGCTGTAAATGGATCGTTTGGCTTATTCTTCGTTGTAAATGATATTCCTCGCTGTCAGCTTCCTGTAGAAGTTTAACAACTAGGACTGCGAGAGATGTCGGGAACACCATGTCAACACCATATACAATCTCGAAAGGAGACATGCCTATTGAATTTTTCTGACTTACTCTATCCGCCCATAGTGCATTAACTAGTTTCTTATGCCAGCTCTTTTTGTTTGTTTCCAACAGCTTTTTAATGATGTTGACCAATGATTTGTTTGAAGATTCCGCTAATCCATTACCTTGCGGATAGTATGCAGTAGAATGTCCCAAGGTAATGTTGTATTTGCTACAAAAGTCAATCATCCTTTTGGACTTGAAAGCTGCTGCATTATCTGTAATCAACTTGTTAGGACAGCCAAAACGTGACAAAATATTGTTTTCAAGAAACTGAATTATTACCAAGTCGGTGGCCTGCCGAGTGGGAATCACCTCAATCCATTTTGTGAAATAATCTGTCGCTGTGAGGATCCACTTGTGCTGAGCTGAAGATGTAGGATGAATCTCGCCAATAAAATCTAGACCCCACTGCTGAAATGGAGCACTAACTTCCACTGGCTTGAGAGGTAAAGGCTGCAACTTTCTCCTTCCCTGAAAAATCTGGCATTCATGACAGCTTGTGACAGTTTTATACACATCAGCAAAGAGGGTAGGCCAATAATACCCCGCTCTCAAAATTTTGTTAGCCGTCGTCTTCCAAAATAGGTGACCTCCACAGTCTCCTTTGTGAAAATCATCCATGACCTGTTTTTCTTCCTCCTCAACCAAACAATTCAGCAAAATACCTTCGGGATCTTTCCAATAAAGTGCATTGTTCATAATACAAAATTTGGCAGCCTTTAGTTTCAGAGTTCTACCTTTATTTTTGGCCATCTCCGGTGGTGGTGAAAGGTGCTGAAGCACATATACAATATCTGAATACCAAGGAGAATGGAGAAAAATTTCAGATACCTGAACAAGTGAACCATCTTCATCTTCTTCGGACATAGCAGCAATCAGATTTATGTCCAAGGCATGCAAATTAGACTCCGCCATCAATTTTGCTAGACCCTGGCCCTTGATTAGCTTTGTTGGCTTTATCTCCAAGTCATATTCTAACAAAGCTGCGATCCATTTGCCTCGTCTCCCTTCTGGATCTGTTTGTACCAAAACATCTTTGACAGCTGTGTTAGGGACATAAGCAAGAATATGAGAATGTAGAATATATACCCAGAAATATTTCAAAGCTTTCACCAAGGCAAGAGCTTGCTTCTCAATAATGTTATATTTTAAGGCTGTGTCTCTTATTGTCCTGCTGAAAAAGGCAATTGGCTTTTCAAGCTGGTCTCTTTTCTGCATTAGAACTGCTGCCATAGTATGATCAGAAGTGAATGAAAACAATATGAAATCCTGGGAATAATCCGGGCTGATTAAAATCGGAGCTGAAGAAAGAGCCAACTTTACTAGGTTGAAAGACTTCATGGCTTCTTCAGTCCACTTGACCACACTATCCTTCTTCAACATATTTGTAATCTCCCTCAAGTGTTCAACTAGATTTGGCACAAAATGATGTAAGAAGTTCATCTTACCGTTAAATGCTTGGATCTCTTTCTTACTACGAGGAAAATCAATTTTCTGAATAGCTTCCACTCGAGCAGGATCAATGTGGATGCCTTCCTTGGATATTATGTGACCGAGAAGCTTCCCCTCGTCCATGGCAAACAAGCTCTTTTTGGGATTGAGAGATATGCCATATTTTCTACAGTGCTGAAAAACAATTTTCAGATGGTAAAGATGCTTCTCATTTGAATTTGAAAAGACAGTCAAATCATCAAGATATACTATTAGAAACACATATTTTTCATTCGCAAAGGCGATGTCCATGGCTTGCTGAAATGTTGCACTAGCATTCTTTAAACCAAACGGCATCTTGCATAATGGAATATCCCCCATGGAGTGGTGAATGCTATTTTGTCCCTGTCATCCTCATGAACCGAAATTTGATTATAGCCGGAATACCCATAAAGCAGCGACATACGAGATGCCCCAACTACTCTTTGGAGTATGTGGTCCATTTTCGGCAATGGATAATTATCTTTCAACTGCACCTTATTCAAATTTCTGAAATCAATGCATAATCTAATCTCACCTGTCTTCTTCCGCACGGGCGCCAAATTGGAGATCCAATCTGAAAATCTTATTGGAATGATTATACCAGCCTTGTAGAATCGATTCACCTCTTTCTCTATTGATGGCAGCAACTTCGGGTTTATCCTTCTCAACTTCTGGAGGAATGGCTTTTGGTTGGGCTTGATTGGAATGATATGTTGAATTATATTTTTGTTGTACTCTTTCAAATCTATATAGTCCCATGCAAATACATCAGAAAATGAAGACAATAAACTAATGTATTTTGCTTTTACCTGAGGAGGTAATTCCTTTGACAAATTCACCATCTTTGGATTTTCTGCTGTTCCGATATTCACATCCTCAACTCCTTCTCATCCTGAAAAACATGCCAATATCTTTGATTATCAGGGATAGCCGGGTGATGCTTCACATGAATTTCAAACTTATGTTTGAATTCATCGGGATCTTTAAGTTACTTGTAGCTGTAGCAAGGGAATCTGCAATAACATTTTGTGTACGAGGGACACATGTCAAAGTATGATCTGGAAACAACTTCAGAATATCTAAAACTGCATTACGATAGGCCCTCATTCGAGGATGTTTGGCTTGGTATTCACCCTTGAATTGTTTGATTACTAATTTGGAGTCGCCATAAACTGAAATTCTTTTTGCGTTCAACTTCTTGAGGATTTTCAAACCAGCAATTAATGCCTCATATTCAGCTTCATTATTGGAACAATCAAATTCCAATTTATATGAACAAACTCTTACATTCCTCGGGACTTTATTTGGTAGGAAAACAGGGTTGCGTATCCAAATACCAATTCCCACACCATCTTTACCTACTGCTCCATAAAAGTCCATACTCCACAACACTGCTTCTTCCTCCAAGTGCTGAAATTCTGCCTGCTCTTCTACCTTTGGTTGCTGTCCATCAATTTTCTGCTACTAGCAAAATGTTGATTGTTCAGCGGTACTGTCAAGCCTTTGTCTCTCTTGATTGAGTACTGCTCTGAAACTTTCTGTTATCTTCGAAATATCTTCCACTTCAACTAATTAACTATTCACATCATTAAAACCACTATCAAAATAAAGAACACAATGTTCTAAATTTGTATGTACATAATTAATTGGATGATTCAAAGGTTTCTCCTTGCTTGTGATCATATACTTCATCTTTTTCTCCTGATATAATTTCTTCAATTGACCAAACACAAGAATAGTGGCATAGGAGAAATCTAACTGTAATGTGCCTTTGAGTTTTGTGCCCCACGATCTAGATAAAAGCATGCCAAATCTAGGGGGAATGTCGGCCATAACCACATCCATGAGAACATTCTTTGCTGGAATTTGATCTAAAGTGACAACCAAATCCTTAATAAGACCAATACATCTAACCCTACCAGAATCAAAGGAATAAAGATCATGATACTCGCGAGTGATATCTAAACCCAATTTTTCCATAATTACCTTTGGCATTAGATTATGAGATGCTCCTAAGTCAAACATAGCGTTGTGCAAGACATAATCATGCAATCTAAGGCTGATGTAAAAAGGAGCTACATCACTATCCTCAGATTGACCTTCTAATGCCGGACCAAAGATAAGCTCGGGTTGGTCATCCTCCACATTAACCATATCAGACAAGGGATCTATATTCAAAATCTTTGACACTTGACCTTTATAGCTGCTATTCTTCATTAATTCAGTCAAAGGAATCGACACTTTTAACTTAGAAATCTCATTCTCTAAGCTAAAGGCTGTAATTTTTTCTACCTCTTTGAGCGGAGCATCCTTCTTTTCAGTCTTTTCCTTTGTTGCACTTGGCTGATTTGACTTGTCATTTGCTGATTGAGCTATGCTGGTAGTAGGATCTACTGCCTCCTTTCCTTTTTTCTGAACATTTGGAGAATCGTTCTTTGATGGTGTTGCTTCCTTTCGCTTTTGAATTGGATAGATTGGTACATCCCTGGGCCTGAGTGAATATTGTCTTTGCTGCGCTGTCAATGCATTCATGTATCCCCTTTGATATTCATCAGATTCTTCTTCTAGGACTGTTTCATTTGCTAAGATGAAATCTTCCTCTTTTTGTGCAGCTGGGCTTTCTGAATACTCCTAATCTTCTGTGATATAAATTGGTAAGCTCTCTGGTGTAAAAAAGTGATTCTCCTCTCCGATCGGATTATCATCATCATTTGATTCAGTACCATGGACATAGTTCTGTTGTAATGGTGTTTTAACTTGCTACTGTGCTGCTTGGTCTTGCACTCTTTGCTCCCGTTGTTTAATCCTGAATTGTGGTTGCTGCTGACCATAGAAATTTGGGTTTCTGATATGTGTCTCGTGCTTATTTGCAATAGTTAATCTATCAAACACCTTTTCAATCTCGCGAAGCAAATGATATGAGGAAGACGCTTCTTCCATTATGGTCACCTTCTTCTCAATTTTGGTTCTAGCTCTCTTAGCTAGCAGATTTGCCTCTACACTCACTGCAATTTTTTGCATATCCTCCAATATAGTTAGGTTTATTTCTCTCAATTGATATGCCATGTTGAGATCAAAGCCATTGGGAAATTTTATCAAATTCAACCCCATTGGTGGATATATCAGCTGGAATTGCATTATAAACAGTATTGAATCTAACACAGTAATCCTGGACACTCTCACCAACATTCCTCTTTATGTTTTCATATTCGGAAAGAATTTGGAGTGGATTTTTCTTTACCTCCCAACAATCCAGAAATTGCCTATGAAGAACCGCCAATGAATTGATAGTCCCAGCCGGCAATTCTTTGAACCACTTTCGCACTTTGCCTCCAAAAGTTTGTACAAATAATCTCATAGTCACATTTTCTTCATCTATCTCATGAAGGTCAAAGAAATCATTCATCCTATCAACATGCTGCTGCGCTGTGATACCTTGGGTAGCATCAAACAATGGAATTTTACTTTGGTAATCAGCAGGCATAGCATCCAAGTTTTGTGGCAAAATGAGAGGTGCATATCAGGCAGCCATTGCTCTAGGTGGATTTGAAACTAGCCTTGGGGATGTAGGAGGAGTCGGAACAACAATAGTAGTTGATGTAATGGGTGTATGAGGTGTAGAAGGAGGGGAAGAAATGTGAGATGTTTGAGGTGTTGAAGGGGTTGATGGGGGAGAAGAGACAGGGGGTCTCTGATCAGATATGGTGGGCTGCACGGGAATGGTGGGGATAAAAGGAGTTTCAGTAGGAATTTCTGAACTAGATACAACAGCAGATGAACCAAGAGTTGCGGATGCAGATTCTAAGAACTCGGGAATATTTGTAGCCACAATGGAAGTTTGAAGATTCAAGATGTAATCATCAATTGATCTATTATCCCTTTCAGTTTCAAGATCTTTGACAAACTCCAGATTTAGAACAGTAGAACCAACTGCACTTTCAGATTTAGTTTCAAACAATGATAGATCAAAATGTTCATCAAACTCAAGATCTTCAAGGTATTCAAAAACAACTGGACATGAATGAGATCTGAAAACCGGTATCACAGAACTTGATTGCCGGAGAATTCTTGGAATGAGATTTGGGTTTTCATACACGGGAGGAGGATCAGGATCAGGATTGGCCCTGGTGTATCGTCTGGAAGCCAATGTGTTGAATTATTCCCAAAAAAATCAAATGGACATTACCAATTTGTTAGCGTATCAAATTCTAAACTCATCATTCGAAAGTCTAGAATTGCTTTAAGATACTGGGGCAATAGTTTTCAGTTCAGATCATTTCATAAACTAAACCAGAGATTGACTAAAGCAGCATTTATCTACTTATGCACTTGCAGAGCAAGAGAAATTCGAAGGCTACCTGGCTAACTTCAGGCTCCATCTGTAGTCTATAAAGCAAACAATAATAACAAAAAAACTTTTCATCCCTAGTGGAGTCACCAATATGTTATGGCCTAAATCTACCTCAGGCTGAGAAAGGCAAGTCTAGGGTAACATCAAACCATGCTTAACCTGGTAGCTAGCCCTACCAGGTCGAGAGAGGGCTCTCTCCTTGTCAATCTCAGGAAAATATGGCAAATAATGCTAGAGATGACTAATATAAAGACTAATTTTAGGCTAGGTATGTGCTCAGAGGAGTTTGATTGAGTTTTATGGTGGTTTGTTGGATCAGGCGTGAAAGGCAGTTTTGGGTCTGGAGAATGAACTTAATTTTGCAAAGGTTTCCATGGGGCGAGGTAGGCAAGTGCTTTAGTACTTTAGATTAGGTGTAATGATGAGTCTTGAGACTGGTGAGGAGTTGGAGAGGGCATGGAAGTGTCATGAATCCTCTTCAAATAGTAGAAAACATGTAAAGCTAAATAAACCCTGAGGTAGAGCACTACAACATCAATGATTTCCACCTTTATACTTAATTCATTTAGTTAAGCAGAAAAAAGAGAGAAAATGGCACACATAAACATATGATAAATTGATTCACAGAGGAGAAAACAATACTAAAACACCTTGCCATAAGAATCCCATAAAATGTTGCAAACCCTGGTCTATTTCCTTGCCAAACTGCAGAGATGATGTACAATAGTGCTCAAAGCATTCACAAGAGTCCAACCTTTACAAATGACTGAAAAACACATGATATAGACCTCAAAACCACCTATGCTATCCATCAGGGGTCGAATCCATGAGAAGATGGGTGGTTTCAACCATATTTAAACTAGGAACACAAAAATAGGCAGTGGAACAGCTTGCCTCTAAAACCTAGGAAATTGATTCATTCAACTCTAAACCACCTACAACTGATGTATATACCTTATCAAGTCAATTTTTATCATTTTTACATCATAGTACATCAATTTACATCACGTCACATCATGAATGTGAAAATAAGAGAGAAAGAGTCAAACTAGAAGAAAACTAGGCGAAAAACAAAGTTTTTGAGCAAAATTGGCACTTTTTCATCTTGTGTGTAGTGCCCTTTTTTTGTTTGTTTGTGCATAATGATTTTTCCAAGCTACTTTTGGAAGGCTTCCTGAGGTCCAAATCAAGTGTAGGATAGCTTGTTGGAAAGCCCTGTGAGTCTACTTTTTGGAAAAATTTGAATTTTTTGATTTGGAGTCCATTTGCCCCTCCAAAATTGCAATCTCCCAAGACTGCGTCCTGTGTGGCCAAAAAGTGACAAAAATGGCATTTTTTAGGTGTTTTTGGCCCTTTTGGAGGTCCAAAACTTGTCAAAATTTCCTAATAATTTATGAGCATCGATTAATTTTCAAAGGAATCCAAAAATGCAAAGTTTTCTTCAAATGGAGGTCCCCATAAAAAGCGAGCATCGGTGGCGCTACACACTTGCCGAAAAAACTTGTTTTTTCCCTTGAAAAATTAAAAAATGCCAAAAGGTTCACCAAATTTCTTGAAAATTGGCATGAGTGATCTATGTCAGGTGCTATGCTGGGTCAATGAAGCTTCAACCAAGATCTTGAGCTTATCATGCTCTTTCTTGCTCCTCAAAGTTCTCCTTAATTTGGCTTTTAGGCTTCTTATCCTTGTTTTACAAATCTTGTTCCATGCCAAATAGTGATAAGCCATGTGGCGCAACATATTTTTCTCCTTGTTGGCTTTCTCAAGAAATTTCTCCAAGTGAATGTTTATCCTCTCTAGCCATGATTCCCAGTCAGCCTCAATTTCTTGCTCAAGAGGTGTCAATTTGACTTTCCTTCTTTTTGCTGCTTGCCTGTTTTCCCTTATGGTTTGCAGCTCCATGATTGTTTGTTTATCCTCCAATTGCTTGTTCTATTGCTCAAGGTAGTTAATGATCCACTTAGCCCTCTCAAGATTAAGGGATAAGGCATGGATGTCAGCTTCTTTCTCTCTAATGACCTCCTTGAGCCTTGAGTTTTGGGAGATCAAATCAGTATCCTCCTCCTGAATCAAAACAAAATCTCTCTCCTGACCTTCAGAAGGCCCTTCATCATGCAATGGTTGCTTTCCTTTATCCTGTACCTGTACTGCTGAAGAAGAAGGCAAAGCCCCTTTCACCCCGGGTGAAGATAGCATTTGCCTGTGGTCTGATGAAGGAAACGAGACCCCTTCCACCCCAGGTGGAGATAATACTCGTTTGGCAGCTGCAAATAGTCTCCTTGTGCCCTTTTCATAAGTGAAAAATACTGGCACACCTGTAGTTTGAGTCTCATGAACCTCTGGCTGATTTGAAGGCCCTCCTTCCTCTTGAAACACTAATGGGGTCACTTGAGGGCTTTTGAAAACCTCATGTGAAATGAAAGTATCCCATGAAATGTTCAACAAGCTCAGCTGATGCAAAACAACAATCTTGATCAATGAAAAATGATAAATGCTACTGAACTATTGAGGAAGAGGTTTCCTTTGCACCAATGTAGCCATTTTCTCAATATTTCTGCATATGAAATAGGGGAGGTTCATCATCCTCACTGTGGTGAAATGCATCAATAATCTAACATGGTAAGTGTACAAGCGAGAAAACCTCCCTTCACAGGTGAAGTATTTGATAATGAGCTTCATGAGTGGAGCATAAGTGTCTTGTAGGTATCTGAAAGGAAAGACCCTACTGATTTGCTTTTGATAACTAGCCTTGATGTAAGGCTCATAATGCTCTTTGCCCACAAGTTATCCTTTGTTCCACTGTTCACCCACATTTGGAATACCTGTTGTTGTAGCTATGGTTTCAGGTGTCAAAGTGAAGGAAACACCTGCTAAGTTCACCTGGCCATTGTGAAGATGAAGGACAAATAACCTGGCAAGTTCATGGTGGTATTTCACCCTCTCCACCATCTCACAAAACTGGTAGCAAGACTGATGTTTAAAGCATGTTACTGCAAGAGGGCAAGCTAGTAACTCTGTGAGTGTGGTGGGCTCCTCCTGGATGTGTTTTCCTCCCTTATGTGGTTTTCTTGGTGCATGTACCTCTTGGGAAGAATCACTCACAGTTTCTTCATCCCTTTCATAAGCTGAATCTATTTCCATAATTGAAAATGTAGAGTGTAGAATGATGAGTATGAAGATATTTTCTTGAAATATAGGTGACTGTTGTTTTCTTTTTAGGAATTGAGAGGATGACTGATAGTGGAACTGTGAATAAGGGTTTTGATGATGGCAACAGAGTTTTAGGGAATGATAGGGTTTAGGAAAGGGGAATTAGGGTTTTGGGAATAGTAGGAAATATGTATAGGGTTTAGGGTTTGGTGATAGGGGGTAAGGTGAGTGTAAATGGGAGAGGGAAAGGGGAAGGGAATTAGGGAAATTTAGTGTAGGGGGATGGGATGTGGGAAAATCATACAAGGGAGTAAAAACAACAAGAATGACAAAAACCCTAGACAGTTTTGCAAGGCAACTTTGAAGCAACTAGGGTTTGATTTTTCACCATTCAAATCACTATGATGGATGACAAACTCTCTTGCTAGGGCAGATGGGAGGGTGTACTTACTTGAAGAGATGATATTTGCAAATTTGGAGGCTTGGAAAATCGATGGAAAGAGTTTTTGAGCTCGGTTGACAGGTGCGCCGCGCCAATGCCCAGGTGCGTAGCGCCCATTTAAAATCCTTTGGAAAACCTGCGCCCGGTGTGTAGTGCTTGGCAGGTGCATCGCACCAGTGCCGAGGTGCATCGCGCCGGGAGAAAACTTGAAATTTGCTGCAATTTTCCCTTATTTCTCCTCAAATGCGATTTTTCCTCTTTCTCTCTTTCTTTAGCACGAAATGAGGTCTTCTAACACAAAGAATCACTTTATATACATTTTGACTTTAATTTTTCATTTAGAAAAAACCCACCTCCTAAAGTTCCTTTTCACTTTGCTTTTAAAAACCCTGTTTTTGCAATTTGGCTCTTTTTTGTCATTTGATGAACTGATGGCTGGATGTTTTTTGTTTCTTTTGCAGGAGTTGGAGTGCTGGAGTTTGGCAAGGTAACCCAGGGCTACAGATGATGCTTTATTACATATGAAAACAATAAAATTACATAAAAATTTGTGCATGAAATGGAAAAACCCTGTTTTCACCTCAAAACTCTATTTTGAGGTAAAAACCCTTTATGGAGCAAATCATCAGTAAAATTTGTGATTTTATGAACTTATTAGGCATCCTCATGTTCCTGTTGACCTCTTATTGAGCTTTTGAATATCATGGTGGCAAACCCTAGACCTAATGAGACTTGAAAACCCTAAAATAACTTCTGCAAGTGTAATGATAAAAAAAATGACTGTAAATGACTGAATTTGTGAAGATAAACCAGCAGGGAAAAACCATGAGGGAAATTTGATAATGAACCACTACCATCAGTTGATCCATGACCTAATGGAATGCATTTGATCAGATGGGAACCTAAATTACATGCAAAAAGATAAATTTTGATCACTGATGGAGGGATGAAGATACTGACACTAATAGCTTTAGTAAGTTCTTAGGAAGGCTTAGATATAATTGCTTATTATGTGTCCAATGCTATTTATTTTGTAGAATATTGAGAGAATGTTGAGTAAATTCCAAAGATATGTAGAATGATAGAATTTATGGTTTTTCTCCTTGCCACATGATGCTATAGGATGGACCAATAAATGAATATGATATTATGAAATTAATGAATAGATTTTGGAGTTCGAGTAATTGAGGAAGTCTAGGTATGTGTTCCTTGCTACAAGAGAAGCCAAAACTCAATATTTAATGAATATTCCTACTGCTAGGGACCATATCCACTTTTTGAGGAATTTTGGATGGGAAAGTTGCCTCTTTTCGAGGAGGCTGCTTCCCCATCATTTTGTATAAGTACCAATTCGAATTAGCAGGGATGTACTTGAATTGATTCCAATAATGAAGTTTGGTTTCAATTTCAACTTCTAAAGCTTGGTTTTCTTCACAGGACTCTGAGTATCCTTGGTATTTTCCATCCTAGGAGCGTCAGATCCATGCTATACAATTTCTTTATCTTCTTTGCATTACTTGTTCACCTATACCTGTTATTCTTGCATTTTCTATTTCTGCATTTAGTATTCGTGTTTCATTTGTTGTAGGTTATATTGGTTAAATGATTGAAGTAATTTGTTTTGTAGCTCATTTATATAGTTACAATTATGATGCATACTTATAACAAATCTACAAATTCACATTCATAATTGAGTTACTTGGATTGGTTTGCTAGTTCAAAATTCTCAAATTTCAGGTTTAGTAATAATTTTTTGCTGACTTTTACCACATGTTAATGAAATTATTTTGAATTGATTACACTTAGATTGAAGTCTAACAACATTCAAATTAATAATAAAATTTACCCCATATAATTTTCACTTAATTAGCTCAAGCACTTGGGTACTTAGATCAGCTTACTAGTTCATTGTTATGAAATTTCTGGTTTTTAATAGTAAATTTATGTTGAATTTTAGCACGTGCAAATAAATCTCTTTCGAATTGATTCCAATTGTATTGAAGCCAAAAACATTCAAATTAATAAAAAAATTACCCCAAAACATTTGAATTTGATTAGCTTAGGAATTTGGCAGGTTAACTCGAGAAATCAATTTGTTGGAAGTTTCATATAACAGAATGGAGGCATCTTGTAGAAATCTTGTAGTGACATACAAATTTCCCTAAATCGGATCCAAAATTGCATCCAAAGTTTGTCCTTCATTTATCATCATTCCATAATGTCATTTAAGCCTTAAAGATGGATTTCAGAAGACCATAGACCCCCTAGGCACTTTGCTTTCATAGTTGTAGTTTCATTATGGAATTAGGTTGAATTGTTCCTATTATTTGTTAAATAGAATGAGATAGATTTACCTTCATCATTCTTGAGCATTTGCTTTGTAGAGAAAAGTTTATTTGAGTCATTTTGTTTCCTGCAATAATATAGGTTTATTTTATGCAAATAGTAAGGTTTCATTTTGTTATTTACTCCATGCAAAATAACTCAAGGTTTCTTTTTTTCATTTACTTTGATGCAATCAGATTATGGTTTCTTTTATGACATTTAATTCTTTGCAATATAATAGGTTCTATTTAAGGTCACTTCTTTTCCCACAAAGTCATAATACATTTGTTTTCCATTTACTAAATTTCCCAAGTGTTTCCTATAACATAGTGGTCATTGTGCATCTTAATTGATTCCATTGCATCTGATCAATGAAAGAAGGGCACATTTCATGCTGCACACATAATGTCGATACCTCTTAACTTTGTATGAACCCCGGGTTGATAATTAAAGTTGATTACCTTGGGAGTTGCAACATTCTTATTGCAATACTGGGGCTCATCAACTTCCTTATGGTTTGAAGTTGTTTTAATGGTCATCCTACCTATCTTTTAACCATAATGCTCAATGCCTAATGTACAATGATGCAAGTCGTAGATTATCTATTGAATTCTTCCTTTCCAGTCTCTGGACAAGTTCATAAAGTTAGATCGCATTAATTCTAAAAGCACTTTACCATTTAAAACTTAGAATTTAACATATGTTATATGTGGCAAAGATATGGAGATTAAATAGGCTTAAATTTGAGATTTGGAGGATACATTGCATTAGATACTAGATTGTGTCCATAATTGAGCATCACTTGACAAAAGTGGAATATGAACTTTTACCCAACTATCCTACCAATCTAGGTCTCAATCATTTTAATTAAAGTGTCAATTAGGAATTTAATGATATATTTAGGTTTGAGTCGATAGAGAATACTTGAACTACGATGTGACTTTTTTAGCTATGTCTAAAGTTAACCTTGTGACTAGATGACTCTACGACAATGTGACTTTTCAACTATGTAATTTGATGAACTAATTATAGATGATAAGGAATTTCATATTTCTCATAGAGGTAGTTCCTCTTAAAAACAAACGAGATAAAGGGTAAACTAGGTTGACTATTAAGTGTTATTAAGATGATCATTACTAGATAAAATTGTATTGAAATAACTCCATTATATATTATTTCTCTTGTATGAGTGGTGCAGGTATATTATTTTCATGGAGTGTTCCATCTTGCCAAGCAATTTGACAAATCATGAGATTAATATTTCTTTGACTAACATGGATGTAACCAATGTATTTGTGAATGTTTCATGCATATGTTGCTGTTCACCAATACAAGATCTCTCCTTGTCACAACTCTTGTGTTTGATGTGGTGATCATACCAAGCATTTTGTTATACAACTTGTGGCTTAAAAATGATAAGAAACCAATAATTGCAATCCATTGTGAGGGGAGAACCTCCTTTTACAATGAATACTATAAGAAATGATTGGATGATCCTAGACTAGGTATTCTTAGTATATGCAGGAGACAAAGGGTACACATATAATAAAATGGAACCACAAAATATTCTAGTTGACCTCATAATATAACAATCTTAATATAGTACCCAGGGGCTATAACATAACCCCCCTATTTTGAAAAATATTTGCCCTCAAATATTGTAATTGAGGGTGTTTCTTTATGCACTGCTCATCTTCACAAGTAGCTTCTTCTAGAGACGTGTTCTTCCACTTGATTAGGTACTCCATAATGGTTCTATTCCAAAGAGATAAAGAACATTGATCCATAACTTTTACTAGTTAAAGAATCAACTTCCCTTCTTCATCTAATTTTGGAAGTTTTGTTTGCAGTGGCATAGATTGTCCCACAACCCTTTTTAGACAAGATATATAAAATACCTTATGAATGTGAGAAAAAGAAAAATATAACTCATAAGCCAGTTGCCCAATCGTGCGAATAATCTTATAGGGTCCCTAAAATTTTTGAGCTAATTTATTATTTTTCTTTTTCATTAGTGTAGATTTCTTATAAGGTTGTAGTCTCAAAAATACCCAATCACCCTCCTCAAATTATCTTTCACTTCGATGTTGATCTAGTTGTTGCTTCATCCTATTTTTTGCCATTTGAAGGTTTTCCTTAATAATTTCCAAAGTTTCTTTATTCTTCTCCATATGTGACTCTATTAATTGTACTATGGACTTATCTTGTAAAAAATATGAGATACTAGGAGTTGGATACCGATAGAGAGCCTCAAATGGGGACATTTTAGTAGATGTATGATAGGTAGCATTAGATCACGATTCTACCAAAGGAAGCCACTTCATCCATTGAGATTGCTTATATGAACAATAGCATCATAGATAACCCTCTAAATATTTGTTAAATATTTTTGTTTGAACTCATTAGTAATGTTGTTCCACACATCTTCCATAATTATTTCCAAAAAATACCTATGAATTTGAGATATTTGTCACTTACTATTATCTTGGGAAGACCATGAAGTCTATGATTTTCCTTCATGAACATTTCTACCACTTGGCATGTCATGTATGTACTTTGAATTAAAAAAAAATGTACATTTTTAGTGAGTTTACTAACAAACATAAAAATTGAATCTTTATCTTCAAATTTTGGTAACCCTGTAATGAAAACCATTAATATTTCTTGCCATATTTTATTAGATATGTGTAATGGCTAAAGTAACCCTATATATTTCACTGTCTCTCCTTTATTTATTTGGAAAACCATGGACTCACTTACAAATTTTTTAATATCTTTCTTCATTCCTTCCAAAATAAAAATAAAAACAATAATTTAGTAAATAAATAAAAATAATAAAAATGTCGTTTTGATCCTTCGATATGTTTTAAGGAACCCTACATGTCCTACCATTGGAAAGTCATGGGAATCCATTAATAGTTGTTTCTTTAACTTTGATTGAGGGCATAAAAATATCATACCCTTGTCCCAAAGCATATCTCCTTTCCGCTCTCAATGTTCCATAGAGTTCATTCCTTCCTTTATACATTTTATTTCTTGTTTAGTATTGTGTCATTTTTCCATTCATGGTGAACTTATTCTAGCTATACTAGAATAGAAGATGTGATTAAATATAAGCTTTAACCTTCTTCTATTCTAGAAAAAGAATTCACTATAACATAGTCCTTCCCCTTCTTGTAGATTATTTCAAAATCAAACCCTTGCATTTTTGCTACCCATTTTTGTTGCACACCTGGTGAAAATGTTTGCTCCAAAGAGTTCTTTAAGCTATCATTATTTTCCTTGACTTTAATGTATCTCCCAATGACATATTGTCACCATTTTTATTACACGTAGAATTGTTTCCATTTCTTTTTTTAGGCGTTGATTTCACCAAATATTTTCCCTTGAATTGTTTGATTTCAAAAGATAATGGACTCCCTTATTGTGTCAAAAATACCTCGATTCCTAATCCTAATGAATCACATTCTCATATGAATTTTTCCCAAAATCAAGTGCTTCCAATACTGAAGTAGATGACATGACATCCTTTAATGGAGAGAATGTGAAAGCAACATCATCATTCCAAACAAAATAATTTTTCTTCAAGAGGGATGTGAGTGGGCCTGCAATGCATGCATAATGCTTAACATTTTTTTTTCAAAGGGATGGTTAGGATATTTCTATTAAAAAGAAAATCTAGTTTTTAGGCCAAAACCCTTACAGATCTTGTCCAGCTCCACTATAATTCTACTTTCAGGTATCCGAAACATAAGAAGCTGATGCTTATTGCATTTTTTGTGTTCAATTATAAATAGATTTTTATTATATACTCTTTAGTAAACCAATAGATACAGAAAAATCATAAATAACTTCATAAACTAAAATAAAGAAGAAATTATCAAATAACTAGCCTTCTGAACTAGGGTCTTCTTCAAAATTGAAGCTCATTGATCAAACATGCTACTCTATATTTTGAACTCTCTTCCCTTTTTTCGTTGTTGTGTCTTCATTGGCTTCAACCTTTGTTAGCACTAGTTGAAATCCTACAAAAAACACGTCTTCCATCTCTGCCCATTTGCAATGAAAGCCTTCCATTTGAGTCTCGAATTCACTCTACAAACAGTGAATTTTTATCTCATTTACTTCAAGCTTAGAATTGGTTAACAACTGGATGGATTTTTGTGCTTTTTCTTCAGCCTTGTGTTGTTGGTTGAAGGTTCTCAACATGCCTTCCATTGCCTCTAGAATTGTGTCCATAATTTGGTTGTGAACTGGATTTAAACAGGAACGCAACAAATTACAGAGATAACCATAAATATAGAGACACAAAAAAAATAATACTTCATTTCATTAATGTAAAATACTAAAATATGCTTACAAACAGAAATGGAAATAAACTAGCTCAGGCGATGGTAGCTTATCTTTGAGGAGAGATGTGGTGGATACATGCCTCTGAACTATCTTATGATGAGGCTCAAAGGCCTATTTATTGTTGCGAAACAATGGAAAACCCTAAACATCTAAAACCCTAACCATAGGAGATGAATCACCAAACTATGGGCCCCGTTTTGGGTAAATTAGTACATCAACTTCCCGGGGTCGTAACTTTGGCATACGATCTCCGTTTGATGTGCACAATACCTCGTTAGAAATATCTATCTAAGGAATACAACTTTGGGAAGAGAAACACTAACGTCGTTTGGGGTCTCAAAACGGCTCCGGAAGTTCAGGACTCGAAAAACTGCCAAAAATAGTACATTGTGCTACAAATAAGGAAATTGAAAAACTGAAAGAAATAATGGTGGGGGTTCAAGTGGAATTGGCGGGTGGCCACCAATATCCACCTGGATCATTCCTCCCCCCTTAGGAAGCAATGGTCCCCATTGCGTTGAGTTCCTCCATGAGATGAGGAAACTTCTACTGAACTTGGTCCCACTTGCCCTAGTGAAGGAGTTGGCCTGCTTTGACAAATCGATACAGTTGGATCTTCTGTTGGTGAGTGTGCTTGATTTTCATGTCCACGATTCAACCAGTTGCAGCTTGTTCCATACAATCTGGATTTAGCTTTGTTGGTGTGAGATGTTCTACAATGTCAGATGTTTCTAGTAATGGTGGAAAGTATGGCCAAAGGTGGTCCACATTGAACACTGGGTGCAAGCTAAGGAATGGGGGAATGCTGAGCTCAAATGCATTGTCTCCCACAGCCTTGGTAATGGTGTAAGGAACATATCGAAGTGGTCTGAGTTTTTGATAGGCTCGGGTAAGGCGTTCCTTTTGCAAATGAAACTAGACTTTATCGCCCACGTGAAACTTGTGTGGCACCTGATGTTGATCATGTCACTGCTTGTACTTGGAATTTGATTTCTCCAGAATGTCATGGACCTGCTGGTGGATATGTTGGATGTGCTTAATGAAGTTGTTTGCCTTATGTATTTCGTACTGGACATGAGCTGAACCTGCATGAGTAGCTGCAAATGACATGGCCACATCAATGGGACATAGTCACTAGAATCCCAAGCCCACATGAAAAGTGTTGTGGCTAGTCGAGCTATGGAGAACCCGATTATAACTGTGCTGAACATAGGGGAGGCTCTCATCCCATGTGTGTGGATGCTTTGAGTTGTACATGCGCAGAATGTGTATGATCATCCTATTGAAAACCTTTGTCTGACCATCAGTTTGGGGATGGAAGGCTGTGGACTTCGTGAGTTTGGTGCCCAACGTCGACCAGAGACTGGACCAAAAAGTACTGAGGAACCTGCTGTCTCGATCTGAGATGATAGATTGTGGGATCGAAAATTGTACCCACACTCGTTCAAAGAAGAGTTTGGCAATGGCTTCTACTGTGATATTCTTCTTGCGGGCTGCCAATAATGGCCATCTTTGAGAACCTGTCAGACGACCAAAAAAACACAGTCGTTTCCATGCTTAGTAGAAGGAGGGTCCGACATGTAATCCATGGAGATGGATTCCCAAGGTCGACTAGGGGTAAGAAACGAAGTATAGAGACATTGCTTTTTGATGGTTAGTATGGCAATGGTGGAGGCAGTGTTGGATCTAATGTACTTTCCGACATCCTGTCGAAGATTCGGCCAATAGAAATATTTCTGCAGTACTGCCATCATTTTCTCGACCCCGAAATGCCCAACATCCCAACTGTAGTGTGCTTCCCAAATCATCTTGGCACACTCACTTGAAGGAACACAAAGGTGACCTAGGTGGCATAATAGGGCATCATGGAGGTGAAAATTTGGAACATGCTGACCCTCCAAGGGTGTCTCGTATGTGTGGCCGAATTCTGGGTCACTTTTGTAGAGCAGTGCCCAATCAGAAGTCTCGTGCCCACAAGAGTTGAGCACGATGGTTAACGCAATGATCCGTGGTCGACTGAGGAAATTTGCAACATTGTTGGTGTTTCCCTTCTTATACTTGATATTCAAATGGAATTGTTGTAGGTATGTGGACCACTTTTGATGGCGATCATTCTGCAACTTCCCTTGCATCTGTATGAACTGTAGGGGCTAGTGGTCTATGTGGATGACCGTTTCCTTCCCCAAAAAGTAATGCTTCCATTGTCGGAAGGCCTGCATAATGGAATACATCTCTTTGTCATAAGTGGGATACTTTCGGAATGTGTCTAAAAGTTCCTCATTGTGATATGCCACTGGATGCCTGTGTTGAGTAAGGACCACCGAAATAGCATAGTCAGAGGCATCTGTCTCGATCTGAAATGGTTGTTGCAAGTCTGGTAGTGCGAGCACTGGTGCTGAGAAGAGGCGATGTTTCAACTCTGTGAATGCCTACTATTTAGATTCATACCAAAAGAATTTTGCTTTCACTCCTCTCTTGGTGAATTGACTCAAGGGCCAAGTGATACGAGAAAATCCCAACATGAACCTGCAGTAGAATTTGGCAAGACCCAGAAAGTTGTGGAGCTCTGTTAGAGTGGTTGGAGATGGCCAATCCTGAATGACTTGGATCTTGGCTGGATTCACATGCACCCCCTTTTCATCAATAATTTATCCCAGATACTGAACTTGGGTCATGCCAAAAGTGCATTTCTCCAATTTGGCACATAACTTGTGTGGCTGCAATGTTTGGAGAACCTGTCGAATGTGGTGGAGGCGCTCTTCCCATCTCTAGCTGTAGATCAGGATGTCATCCAAGTATACCACTACAAATGAGTTGGTGAATGGCCGCAAGATGTCATCCATTAGCCTCATGGAGGTTGCAGGAGCATTCGTCAACCTAAAAGGCATAACCAACCATTCGAAAAGGCCCTCCTTTGCTTTGAAGGCAGTCTTCCACACATTGCAGGGTTCGATTGGTACCTAGTGATATCCTGACTTCAAATCGATCTTGCTTAAATATTTTTCCTCCTTCAGTTGGTCCAGAAGGTCATCAATCTGTGGGATCGGGTACCTATTCCGGACAATGATCTTTTTCAACGCCCGATAGTCAATACAGAGTCTCCAAGTCCCATCCTTCTTCTGTACCAACACAATCGGGCTCCCATAGGGTGATGAACTCGGTCGAATGTGACCTTTCTGCAGCAGCTGCTGAATCTGCCTCTTGATTTCATCATTCTCCAGAATGAAGCACCAATAGATTGGTCCATTGGGCAACGGTGCACCTAGGGTTAGATCGATGGAGTGCTTGACCTGACAGTGCAGAGGAACCCTTGCGAGGGAGGTGAAAATGTCCTCTTACTCCTCCACGATCTTGTCCATTTGTAGTTTTCATGCGGAGGGGCCCTGTCTGGAGGTCGTGGCCACCGTCTTCTTCTTTCCTTTAGGGCATATCATCAGGAAAACAAATTTCCCGATTTTGGAAATGAGCTTATTGCATTGTATTGTAGTAACCAAAGAGATGGCGGTAGGTGGTGCTACCTCCGATATCCTGTACAAATTATTTCCCAAAGTAACAATAACAACACGAGGCCTTGACTCATATACATAATGTCGCTTCCACAAGTATGGTTGGCCTAATAATACATCAAAAACATCAAGGGGAGCAACGTCACATAATACCTCATCCGTAAATGGCTTGGTGTTCTATGGAAGGTGACATTGTTGGCTCACGCGAAGATCTTGTCCTTGGTGAAGCCACCCAATGGTGTACGGTTGTGGATGTGCTATGGTCGGTAAGCCCAACCGTTTCAAGACCTCTATTGAAATGAGGTTCTTTTGGCTCCCGCTATCAACAATGAACTATAGCGGGGAGCACTTTACCCACATCTGGGAGTGGAAGAGGCACTCCTCTTCCTCTGGATCTTCGAGTTCCTCCTTCTAGATCTTCATGGTGGCAACCGTGGCGTTGGGCTCTGCATCGATAATCTGCTTCCCTTTATCATTCCCCTTATTGGGTTCTGACTCAGAGTTTGTACATCCATATGATTTCGAATACTTTAGCTCGGCCACCAGTGATTGCCTGGCCCGACACTCACTTGTGTTGTGAGTGGAGCTCTTATGGAACTCACACCACTTTCCCGTGTCCTTCTTTGGCTTCGCGGTGTTGTTATTTGCTTGTGGCTTTGGCGGGTTGTCCTGAGCCACCCTGCCTTGGCTTTATCCTTTGTTCAGTGGTTTGGGGACACCTTTCCCTTGCTTCGAATTTGCAGATCCAAAGTCTTGCTTCTTTTGTTTAAACTTCTGCTCGATCTTGACAGCGTATCGATACGCTGTGCCGAGTGAGGAGATGTCCAGGAACTCCATCTCATCCTAGATGTACCTGTGTAGGCAGCCGCGTATTTGAGTACCAAATGCAACTCAAAATCCTTGATACCCAACTTTGTGCAAAGGGTATGAAAAATATGGGTAAAATCCGCACGTCTTGGTCCCTTCCCTGTCGTAGCATGGTCCACTTTATGTATTTATCCTCATAGATTTTGACAGGGTAGTAATGCTCCTTGATGGCATTGTAGAATGAATTCCAAGTGGGTGTAGCTGAAAAAGTGAGGCCGTACTTTCATCCTTCTGCTCGTAGTAGGTTTCTCACTAGTCCTTGACGTGGGGGGCGACTTTGAGAAGAGCAAAAGTAATCTTTTCCCGATCAGAAAAATCATGAATAGGAAAATACCCTTCTAGCAGATTTAACCATTTATCTACAACGTCTACATCTATCTAACCCTCAAATATGGGAATGTCAAAGTTATCTTGTACCTTAAAGGGTGTGGCGTTTCCAGAGTAGCTGCTGGAAGTAGATGTGTCGCCCCTGGGTAGCCACTGAAGGATTTGGGCAAAGTTGTCCATCATCACGTTCCTTTGTCACTCGAGGGCCTCTTCGAGCAATATTTTGATAGGATCTCCTGCCCCCTCGTCTTTCTTTTCATCCACCATGGGAGGCTGTCAGGATTTGCGAGGATGGTCTTGCAAAGGTTCGACTAGTTCAAGCCCTAACTCCTTATATCCCGACCTCATCGGGGATATGCAAAGAAAAATAGAGAAAGAGCAGACTGCTCTGATACCACTGATCCAGATTTATATAGGAATGCAACAAATTATAGATATAACCATAAATATAGAGATACAACAGAAATAATACTTCATTTCATTAATGTAAAATACTGAAATATGCTTATAAACAGAAATAGAAATAAATTAGCTCGGGTGATGGTAGCTTATCTCCGAGGAGAGATGTGGCAGATACATGCTTCTGAATTGTCTTACAATGAGGCTCGAAGGACTATTCATTGTTGAGAAATAATGGAAAACCCTAAACATCCAAAACCCTAACCCTAGGAGATGAAGCACCAAACTATGGGCCCCGTTTTGGGTAAATTGGTACATCAACTTCTCGGGGTCATAACTTTGGCATACGATCTCTATTTGACGCGCACAATACCTTGTTAGAAAGATCTATCCGAGGAATACAACTTTGGGAAGAGTAACATTAGTGCATGGGCCCATTTTTCTCCTAGTTTTGCCAAAAAACGTTGTTTAGGGCATAAAACGGCTCCGAAAGTTGAGGACCCAAAAAACTGCCAAAAAATGGTACATTGTGCTATAAATAAGGAAACTGAAAAACTGAAAGAAACAATGGTGGGGGTCCAAGTGGAATTGGCGGGTGGCCACCAATATCCACCTAGATTAGGTTGACATTGAGGTATTCATTGTTACAAGAAGAGGAACCAACATTCTCCATGGATAACTGACACAACGTCGACACTTGCTTACAGATGCTGGATCTAATTGCCACTGCTACTCTAGAACATATCCTTGCATAGCTCAGAGTAGTGAGATTGAAATATAAACTTATCTTTCATTATAATCTTGGAGGGGGATTTTTCCAAGATTTTCGTATCCATCACGATCTCTAATCACCTTCATTGTCACAATTGAATGCAGGATTGGTTCATCCATATCTGTTTGACTTCGAAATTATTGTTGGAGATGCAAATTGATACACAGGAAGTGTGGAAATAAAATTGGCCCTAGGCGAATCAAATGCAAACTCCTCGAATCATAACAATTTGAAATCTGACGCAAAGCAGTGAATAGGTCTTTTGGATGTTGACTTTGCATGCAATTTGTGTATGCAAGATTAACAAGAGTACTTGGGGGGTGGTGTCTGAGTTTGGGTAGTAAATGACGATCGCCATACCATAAGGGCATCACCTTTGAAGATTTTATACTCCAAAGATAGGTTTCAGTTCAGAATCCTCATATATCAACATTTTTAATTGCTCAGTAATGCAAATAATTGTCCCCTTTTTGTTTTTAAGAGGAATCATGGCAAAGGGGAATTTAATATAAGTTTATTGTTCAATTCTTTGGAACCTTGGTCCAATATTGTTCCTTTATAAGCTAAGGTATCCCTTTTTTAATTCAAATTCCTTAGAACATGATAATGTTCAAATGGTTTAAAGTACTGAAGTTGTAGGAGAATCTGTAGCATAATGGGAGAGAGGTTTCTATTGTGTTGGTATTTAGCCTATAGAATTTGTCAGGTTACTATCAACAAATCACAAAATATCATGATTTTTTGGATCTTATTTTCGATGGCTAGCTCTAAACCTTTCCAAAGAGTAAGGACCATATCATGATTTTTTGGATCTTATTTTCGATGGCTAGCTCTAAACCTTTCCCTGGTGAGCCACTTGCCCTAGTGAAGGAGTTGGCCTGCTTTGACAAATCGATACAGTTGGATCTTCTGTTGGTGAGTGTGCTTGATTTGCATGTCCATGATTCGATCAGTTGCAGCTTGTTCCATGCAATCTGGATTTAACTTTGTCGGTGTGAGATGTTCTGCAATGTCGGATGTTTCTAGTAATGGTGGAAAGTATGGCCGAAGACGGTCCACATTGAACACTGGGTGCAAGCCAAGGAATGGGGGAATGCTGAGCTCAAATGCATTGTCTCCCACAGCCTTGGTAATGTTGTAAGGATCATATCAGAGTGGTCTGAGTTTCTGATAGGCTCAGGAAGGCGTTCCTTTTGCGGTTGCAACCAGACTTTATCGCCCACCTGAAACTTGTGTGGCACCCGATGTTGATCATGTCGCTGCTTGTACTTGGAATTTGATTTCTCCAGAATGTCATGGACCTACTGGTAGATATGTTGGATGTGCTTAATGAATTTGTTTGCCTTATCTCTTTCGGACTGGACATGAGCCAAATCTGCCTGAGTAGTTGCACATGACATGGCCACATCAATGGGACATAATCACTAGAATCTTAAGCCCACATGAAAAGTGTTGTGGCTAGTCGAGCTATGGAGAACCTGGTTATAACTGTGTTGAACATAGGGGAGGCTCTCATCCCATGTACATAGGGGAGGCTCTCATCCCATGTACGTGGATGCTTTGAGTTGTACATGCGCAGAATGTGTATGATCATCTTGTTGACAACCTCTGTCTGACCATCAGTTTGGGGATGGAAGGTTGTGGACTTAGTGAGTTTGGTGCCCAATGTCGACCAGAGACTGGACCAAAATGTACTAAGGAACCTGCTGTCTCGATCTAAGATGATAGATTGTGGGATCCCAAACTGTACCCACACTCGTTCAAAGAAGAGTTTAGCAATGGCTTCTGCTGTGATATTCTTCTTGCGGTCTGCCATAATGGCCATCTTTGAGAATCTTTCAGACGACCAAAAAAACACAGTCGTTTCCATGCTTAGTAGAAGGAAGGCCCGACATGTAATCCATGGAGATGGATTCCCAAAGTCGACTAGGGGTAGGAAACAAAGTATAGAGACATTGCTTCTTGATGGTCGGTTTGGCAATGGCGGAGGCAGTGTTGGATCTTATGTACTTTCTGACATCCTGTCAAAGATTCAGCCAATAGAAATATTTCTGTAGTACTGCCATCATTTTCTCAACCCTGAAATCCCCAACATCCCAACTGTAGTGTGCTTCCCAAATCATCTTGGCACACTCGCTTGAAGGAACACAAAGGTGACCTAGGTGGCATAACAGGGCATCGTGGAGGTGAAAATCTGGAACATGTTGGCCCTCCAAGGGTGTCTCGTATGTGTGGCCGAATTCTGGGTCACTTTTGTAGAGAAGTGCCCAATCAGAAGTCTCGTGCCCACAAGAGTTGAGCACGACGGTTAACGCCATGATCGGTGGTCGACTGAGGAAATTTGCAACATTATTTGTGTTGCCTTCTTATACTTGATATTCAAATGGAATTGTTGTAGGTATGTGGACCACTTTTGATGGCGATCATTCTGTTGAGAATGCAACAAGATGATGGAGCTTAGTGGAAAGAAGTCGCCTTCACTAAGTGGGTCCGCAGGCTATTTTTGGCGCAAAGTCTATTTTTAAACATATGGATCATGGTCTATGAGTTGCAGGATGCTATTTGTGGATGATTGGTCATGTTGGTAAAAATAGATGGACTTCTATTTTTAGACATATGGGTGGTTTCTATTTTTAGACTGCCAGGCTAAAAATAGTGTTGGAAATAATACTGAGAGGGGGGGTGAATCAGTATTATCAGATTAATCAAACTTTTCAAATGCCCAAAACATATACGCTACTTCAGTTAAGTGAACCAGCGTGTACACGCCACTGTGACGAAGTAAAACAGCGTATAAGCAGAAAACTCACAATTTAGTTGGCTTATTCTTCAATTAAGTGCATCAGGACATTATTCATCATATTAACAGTAAACATGTGCAGTATAACAGAACAGATAAAAAGCCACACACATGAACACCAAGATATAAGGTGGAAACCCAATGTGGGTGAAAACCACCTGCTGCAAGTTGTCTCTATCTTTCTTAATATGAAACTTCAGTTTACAATCTTTTGTACTGGTGCAGCCTTATACCAGTACGCAGGCTACAACCTGCAGAAGGCTTCAACCTTCTCTCGTTCTCCAAACTTCCTTGGAAGGGAGCTCCAACCCCCTTTTGCTTTTGTACTAGCCAAGATACTAGTACGTAGGTGCTGACCTACAATCTTCCTTCTTCCAGGTATCACTTTTCATACATTTTCAGACTTGGATATTCCTGAAGCACAACATTACAATCTGAAGACCACAATTCATTCAATTTTCACAACAGATCATTGAAGCATAAAACAACCAACTTTGAATCACTGAACCACTGAACCCTGTCAATCACCAGTTACCAGAACACAGAGCAGACTACAGAACTCTGTAATAACAGTCAGATCCCACTGTAAACCCAAATCAAGCTTCAAAAGATATACGCTACTTTAATGAGCAGAAACCGCGTATACACGCGCTTTTACCGAAGCCAACCTGCGTACAGATCTAAAAATAAACTTTCTCAACTTGCAGCTGTACCAGATATTAGTTAGACTCAGAACGTAACATTGCGACAATATGCAGATCTAGAAATACGCATAATCAACCATAACATGATAGTGCATTTCAAACCATTTGATCCCGATCTCTCCTTAGATCTAGTTCTCCATCAACCGATGAGATCTCTCCTTAGCTCAGATCAACCAACTCAGAACCTGCATATCAGATCTCTTTCTCTCTTAGATATTCATGCCTTGTCGAAAGATGATCTTTGCCTAATGATCTTCTTCTCCTTAGGCCTTTCTCAATACCAAGAGCCAAAACCATAGTAACACAATACCATCAACTTTAAAACTAGGGATCGACACGCCCGTCGAGACATAATGGTCTGAAATCATAGGCACAACTTCCAAGGTCTAACCACCATGAACCAAAGGAACCTTTCCACATACACGCGCTTTTTCTGAATCTAACTTGCGTGTACACGCGACTTGGGCTTAACGAAAGAGCGTGTATGAGCTTTCTTGCCATGCTGTACTGAGATCTGTCTTCTGATTGAGTTGCCATCACCTGTACTAACCTTTGAGCACCTGTACCATCCACTGAGTGAGTTGCCATCAAGGACAACACTTGAACCATAATGCCAACAATCTCCCCCTTTGGACTTGATGGCAACCACCACACCAAGTCACTCTCCCCCTTTGACATCAAGGGCAAAGGGAGGACCAAGATATTCTCTTCCTTGGTAATCCTTCTGCTGTCCATACTGCTGTCCATACTCCCCCTGAGTACATGCTGAAATCTCCAAGTGTGCTCCCCCTTTGTGAATGCCAAAGAGTAACAATCTATCCATCCTGCTCACCAAGTGCTGTTCATGCTCCCCTTGACTGTAGGCAAGATCTGCAAAAGATGTTCTTCAAGAAGAACATGACTCTATACATCATAAAAGACCTTCCTATCACCAAAGACTCATACATACATCCATTTCTCAACTAAGTGAGGATATACAAAAAAAATGACTCATCCACCCAACCAAGTGGGGATACATCAATATTGACTCATCCACATAACCATGATAATACATGAACATTTCATCATTCATCCCAGGCATAGTGGGGAAACCAACAAAGGCCGTTACATGACCTTGACACCATAAAAGAGACAAGAGAGATACATGACATAGAGACAACAGATCTAGACCAAGACTTAGGAAAGACATCAGCAGCATCTGATAAACATCTTGTTAGATCAGCAACTAGAATTTCTTTCTGAGCTCCTTCTCCTGAAACCAACAACCAAAAACATCTGAATGCCAACAATGCTTTATGAGACTTTTGAGCTGCTCCCCCTGAACCTGTGCCTGTTGCACTCCCTGAAACTGTGCCTGAATAATTCTGACATTCCTATTGCTGTTCAGAACTTCAGAGTTTTCCCTTGCTGTTCAGAACTTCATATACGTGTTTTTTCCTGTATAAAACAGCGTATGTACGCGGATATTCTTTCTGCAACAAGCGTCCAGCATACACGCGACTTTCCCACCATGAATCCGCGTGTATACGCTAATATTACTTCCGTAACCTGCGTATACCAACTTTTCTGTAGAACAAACAAATTTCAACAACAGGATGAAGCATTAACTACTCCCAGCTTTTGTCTGAGATATTCAAAAGTTTCCCTGGGCAGTGGTTTTGTGAGAATATCAGCAACTTGCTCCTTAGAAGGAACATACTCCAACTTGACCTTCTGTTCAAGCACTTGTTCCCGAAGAAAATGGTACTTGATTGGTATGTGCTTGGTCTTTGAGTGCATGACTGGATTCTTTGAAATGCTGATTGCACTTGTATTATCACATAAGATAGAGACAGGTGGAGTGCAAGTGATTTGAAAGTCCTGCAAGGTCTGCATCATCCAAAGAAGTTGTGTACAACAAGATGCTGCAGCTACATATTCTGCTTCAGCTGTAGATAAGGCAATCGAACTTTGTTTCTTGCTGAACCAAGATACTAATCTGGAACCCATGAAGAAAGCACCTCCACTTGTGCTTTTCCTATCATCCACACTTCCAGCCCAATCTGCATCTGTGTAAGCATGAAGAGTGAGATCAGTATTTCTAGGATACCATAAGCCATAGTTTTGGGTCCCTTGAAGATATTTGAAGATTCTTTTGACTGCCTGAAGATGAGTTTCCTTTGGGTTGGCTTGAAATCTTCCAACCATTCCTACTGCATGTGTAATATCTGGTCGAGTACCTGTCAAATAAAGCAAACTCCCAATCATGGATCTATAAGTGGGTTGGTGGACTGCTGCTGATTCATCATTTGCACTGAGGCTGCATCCTGTAACCATGGGTGTACATACTGGTTTTGACTCTTCCATGCCATACTTCTTCAAGATCTGCTTGAGGTATTTGGTTTGAGACAAGAAGATACCTCCTTCATTTTGTTGGATTTGCAATCCAAGAAAATATGTCAATTCTCCAAGAAGTGACATTTCGAATTCTTTCTGCATAACCAAGGCAAAGTTTTGACTCATAGTCTCTTCATTGCTGCCAAAAATAATATCATCTACATAAACAACAAGAATTAGCAATTTGTTATTTTCAACTTTTATATAGAGATTGCTATCTGCTGATCCTTTTGAAAAGCCTTGTTGGTGAAGATATTTGTCCAACCGATAGTACCAAGCCCTTGGAGCTTGTTTGAGCCCATAGAGAGCCTTTTTCAATCTGCATACAAGGTTTGGATCATTCCCAAGAATGAACCCATCTGGCTGCTCAATATATACTTCTTCTTCTAAGTCTCCATTCAGGAAGGCTGATTTCACGTCCATTTGAAATACCTTGAAGTTTTGAAAGCTTGAGAGAGCAAGGAACATTCGGATGGCCTCTAGTCTTGCCACAGGAGCAAAGGTCTCTTCAAAATCTATTCCTTCTTGCTGTGCATACCCTTTACAAACAAGTCTGGCCTTGTTTCTAATTACTTCTCCATTTTCATTTAACTTATTCTTGAAGACCCATTTTGTTCCTATTACATTCTTATCTTTTGGTCTAGGAACCAATTCCCAAGTGTTGTTCCTTTCGATTTGCTCAAGTTCTTCATCCATTGCTTTGACCCAACATTCATCTTTGCATGCTTCTTTCACATTTTGTGGTTCAATGGAGGAGAGTAGAGCCAAGTAGCTTGAAGCTTCTGCAAGTGTCCTTCTTGTTTGTACTCCTGCTTCTTTCTGCCCCACAATCTGAGTTTCTGGATGATTCTTTTGGACATATCTGGATGGAGTCTTCTCTTCTATTCTTGTCTGCTCCTCTGGTTCTTCTTGAGATTCTTCTTCTTCTTGAGGTTCTTCTTCTTCATCATTTCGCCTTTGAGAGTAACCTTCATCTTCTTCATGATGAACTTGCCTAGGAATATATCCCTTCTCATCAACCACTATATCAATACTGTCAACAATTCTGCCAAGTCTTTTATTGTAGCACTTGTATGCTTTGCTATGTGGAGAATAACCAAGAAGAATGCCCTCATCTGCTCTAGGTTCAAGTTTGCCAAGTTGCTCATCAGTGTTCTTAATATAACATTTGCTCCCAAAGATTTTGAAATGCTTCACGGAAGGAGTTTTACCACTCCAAAGCTCATGAGGTGTTTGAGTGCTGTTTACTCGGACATTTGTTTTGTTAAGAATGATAACAGCAGCATGTGCGGCTTCTCCCCAGAAGGTTGCAGGAGTACCTGATTCATCGAGCATAGCACGAGCCATTTGTTGGATAGTTCTGTTCATTCTTTCCACAACCCCATTTTGCTGAGGAGTTCTAGCTGTAGAGAATTCTCTTCTTATCCCATGTTCATCGCAGAAATCAAAAAATTCATTTGATGTGAACTCCCCACCTCTGTCAGATCTGAGGCACTTGATTTTGTGTCCTGATTCATTTTCGGCCAATGCTTTGAAGGATTTGAATTTTTCGAATGCTTCATCTTTGTGCTTCATAAGCCCTAACCAAACAAACCTTGAGAAATCATCAATGAATAATATCAGATATTCTTCTCCTCGAGGTGACCTTTTCCTAAATGGACCACATACATCTGTATGGACTAGCTCAAGAGGCAAGCTAGCTGACCCTTCCTTCTCTGGAAAGTTAGTTCTGGTCTGCTTTCCAAACTGACAAGATTTGCATATGGTGTTGTCTGGAATTTTGATATCTGGAAGATCGCGAACTGCCTGATATTTGCATGCTTTCCTTATTTGTGAGAAGCTTAGATGTCCCAACCTTCGATGCCATAACCAGTGCTCTTCATCCTTGCTAAGATAGCATTGTTGTTGTTCTTCTTCAAATATGTACAGATTATTTGGAGTTCTTTTGCCTTTGAGAACTGTTTTACCTGTATCAAGATCACGAACAAGACATCCATTCGATCTGAAAATAACCTCTGTTTTTTGATCACACATCTGGCTGACACTTAGAAGATTATGTTTCAATCCATCAACATACAAAACATTTCCAGCCTTGACCTTTTCTTTTAAAGGAGCAATACCTTTTCCTTTTATAGTTGCAGGAGTATCATTTCCAAAAGAGACTTTCTTTCCCTTTTCTAAAGTAGAATAAGATTCAAGTTTTTCTTTATCACCTGTCATATGTTTCGAACATCCACTGTCAATGTACCATAGATTTTCCTGTCCTTCTGCATAAAATGCTATCCCACATCTTTCTGTTTGAGGTTCCTTTATTCTCCATGTTTTGGTGCTTGTGGCTTGTTCCTTTTTCTCCTGAAACCTGCTCCTGCATTCAGAGTCTTTATGACCAAAATTATTGCAAATAGAACATTCAACTTCATTTTCAAGCACCGAAAAGTTGTTATAGGTCCTTTTTGTAATCCCTGTCATACTTCTTTGTTTTTGAGCTTCCCTAGTCATGATTGTTTTATATGCAACACATTGAGCTGCTCTGTGACCAAAGTTGTGGCAAGAAAAGCATTGTCCATTGAAGAAGCTTCTGCGGTTATTGAATCTACCAGCCAACTGATTGTAATTTCTATTTTCATCTATTCTTGAGCCAAACTGAGAAGATTTTACCTGTGGTTGGTTGTAGCTTTTGTTCATCCTTAAGGAGGATTGTCCCTGATAGTTTCTGTTTGTAACTCGTCCCTGCTTTACCTGATTATCTTCATTGTTCTTCCGCTCATTTCCTCTTGCTGCATCAAGATAACTTTTTGAGGTGGATGCTTGAGAGGTTTCTCCATTATAGCCCAAACCTGTTTTGTTTAGAGGAGACCGCTGCACACTAATAATCTCATCCAAGGTTTCAGATCCTTTGACAAATTTAAGATTAATAGTTTTTGTTTTCTCAATTTCTTTTCTGAGACCAACAATTTCACCTTCTAGTTTTTCAAGATGTTTTTCCTTTTCATCAATTTGAAATTGCAAAGTATCAATAATCACATTCCTTTCTTCTATGCTTCTCTTGAGTCTAGTGATTTCATTATAGAGATTATCCACATCTATAGCATCCTCATAATCATCATCTTCAAATGCCATTAACAGCTTATATTTATTACCTTGTTCATCTTCATCACTGTTTGATAAGCCATCACTATCTTCATGGGTGTAGTAGCTTTTCCTATTTGCACTTTGTTTCTTGTTCCATCTAGCAGGTTCTTTTCCTTTATCCTTATAAGGACATTTTGCAGCATAATGACCTACTTTCCCACAAGCAAAACATTTGAAAGGTAGCTTACCTCTGAACCTTCCAGAACCCCTTTGAAGATTTCTGACAAAATTTGATTCTTCTTCCTCTTCTTCTGGAACATGGCTTGCTTCATAGTAATCTTCTTTTCCTGATGCCTTAAAAGCAGCTTCCCTTCTGTCAGATGGACCTCCCTTTCTCATTTCATAAGCGGTTAGAATTCCATGTAGCTGAGACATAGTGAGAACACGGAGATTTTCTTTTTCTTCTATTGCAGATACTTTAGATTCAAACTTGGGGGATAAAGATCTTAGAACCTTTTGAACTACTATAGTTTCTCTTATTTCTTCACCCAAGTTTTTCATACAATTAACAATCTCATCTACCCGGAGAAAATAATTAGCCACACTTTCATCATTATACATCCTGAGAGTCTCATATTGAATCCTGAGTGTTTGAAGTTTAGCTTCCTTTACCTGTTCATCTCCTTCATAGCTAGTGATCATTTTGTCCCATATTTCTTTTGCTGATTTGAAGTGCATGACCTTCATGAATTCTGTTTGAGATATACTTCCTAATAGGGTAGCGACTGCTTTTGCATTTGTTTCATATGCCTTTTTTTCATCTGGATCTGTAGGAGTAGCTGAAGGAAAAGCATAGCCTTTTTCTACAATGTCCCAAACTTCTGTACCAAGAGATTGAAGATATGCAGTAACTCTTACCTTCCAATAATTGAAATTTGTTCCATCAAAAACCGGTGGCCTGATTGATGCTTCTTTCTCGTAGTTGCTCATGATGAATGATCTTCCTTCAAGCGATCAAGCTTCTCTGAAGGACCTGCTCTGATACCAATTGTTGGAAATAATACTGAGAGGGGGGGTGAATCAGTATTATCAGATTAATCAAACTTTTCAAATGCCCAAAACATATACGCTACTTCAGTTAAGTGAACCAGCGTGTACACGCTACTGTGACGAAGTAAAACAGCGTATAAGCAGAAAACTCACAATTTAGTTGGCTTATTCTTCAATTAAGTGCATCAGGACATTATTCATCATATTAACAGTAAACATGTGCAGTATAACAGAACAGATAAAAAGCCACACACATGAACACCAAGATATAAGGTGGAAACCCAATGTGGGTGAAAACCACCTGCTGCAAGTTGTCTCTATCTTTCTTAATATGAAACTTCAGTTTACAATCTTTTGTACTGGTGCAGCCTTATACCAGTACGCAGGCTACAACCTGCAGAAGGCTTCAACCTTCTCTCGTTCTCCAAACTTCCTTGGAAGGGAGCTCCAACCCCCTTTTGCTTTTGTACTAGCCAAGATACTAGTACGTAGGTGCTGACCTACAATCTTCCTTCTTCCAGGTATCACTTTTCATACATTTTCAGACTTGGATATTCCTGAAGCACAACATTACAATCTGAAGACCACAATTCATTCAATTTTCACAACAGATCATTGAAGCATAAAACAACCAACTTTGAATCACTGAACCACTGAACCCTGTCAATCACCAGTTACCAGAACACAGAGCAGACTACAGAACTCTGTAATAACAGTCAGATCCCACTGTAAACCCAAATCAAGCTTCAAAAGATATACGCTACTTTAATGAGCAGAAACCGCGTATACACGCGCTTTTACCGAAGCCAACCTGCGTACAGATCTAAAAATAAACTTTCTCAACTTGCAGCTGTACCAGATATTAGTTAGACTCAGAACGTAACATTGCGACAATATGCAGATCTAGAAATACGCATAATCAACCATAACATGATAGTGCATTTCAAACCATTTGATCCCGATCTCTCCTTAGATCTAGTTCTCCATCAACCGATGAGATCTCTCCTTAGCTCAGATCAACCAACTCAGAACCTGCATATCAGATCTCTTTCTCTCTTAGATATTCATGCCTTGTCGAAAGATGATCTTTGCCTAATGATCTTCTTCTCCTTATATAGCCTTAGGCCTTTCTCAATACCAAGAGCCAAAACCATAGTAACACAATACCATCAACTTTAAAACTAGGGATCGACACGCCCGTCGAGACATAATGGTCTGAAATCATAGGCACAACTTCCAAGGTCTAACCACCATGAACCAAAGGAACCTTTCCACATACACGCGCTTTTTCTGAATCTAACTTGCGTGTACACGCGACTTGGGCTTAACGAAAGAGCGTGTATGAGCTTTCTTGCCATGCTGTACTGAGATCTGTCTTCTGATTGAGTTGCCATCACCTGTACTAACCTTTGAGCACCTGTACCATCCACTGAGTGAGTTGCCATCAAGGACAACACTTGAACCATAATGCCAACAAATAGAACAGTTGAATATTATTGTCTCATAATACTATTTGGACCATAAACATTATCTTATCCTCTTGGAGCACTTCAGTTTGAGCTACAGATGTGGCACATGCAGCTGTCAAAAGGAAATACGCTTTCCTTGTGGGTCAGTTGAGCTATTGCATGCAGGACTTCAGTTAGAACTCATGTGGTTGAGTTTCGATGGAGTTGATTGTGGAGTTGATGGAGTTGTGTTCAATTTGACTTGGTTAAACTAGTTGCATTTAGTCTAACTGCAAATATACTAGTGATGAGTGATGTGAATTAATTGTTAAAATAATTCACTAATTATTAACTCATAAAGCAACTAAAGAATACATCATTTAACTCAGTGCATGGACAGTTCAATGGAGACAGGTGTTAGAGGTCGAGATTGCTATCAGTTGTGACTATAGTTGTGCATGAGATCTTGCACAATCAGCGGGATTGAGTAATGCCAATGAGGATTGCATGGTTCAGCCAAGGAAATACGAGTTTGCTTCAGCCATTCATCATTATTCTCTTGCAGGATTGCGGAGTGGAGGCAGGCAAACAGTGGAGGAGATTTGAGGCATCAGATCTGAGCTAGTTTGTGTGTAATAGGTGGAGATAGTACTGAGTACTTGTGAGGAGTATTGTACTATGTATTGTTACATGTTCTCAATCAATATAATATACATATAGTGTGGGGTTTTCAGCTGTATGCTTTCCCCGGGTTACATACTGTGTTAATGTGTGCATGCGATTGATGTTTCATTGATTTTAATGCTGCTAAATTGATGATCAATGTAGAGGAGGTTATGTATTATGCATGTATTCCGCAATAGTGTATAATCAGGATAATCTCTGTGAATAAGTGTCATATTATTCAAAATTTCTACATGGTATCGGAGTAGTTGATCATCAGATCTATTATTCAGAAAGTGTTTACATTTTATTTCTTCAGGCAGAGTCTATAATCGGGCCAGGTAGCCTCTGGATTCATCCTTCCTTTGGAAGGTGAGATATCTGGTAAAATCCCATACAGTCAATCTCTGTACGAGAAATACTTTTTTCTCACGAATTTTAGATCAGAGGCGGTTGAGTTGTGAGCTGGTGGAATTCGAATTTGCAGCAGTGTTTTCTTGGTGTCAACGTTGCAATGTCTTTCAACGGATTGCGATTGGAGTATGCTCTTGAGGGTAGCTCGACCTATATTGCATGGAAGGATAGGATGGAGGCGGTGTTAGATGATAATGGCTTGAAGGAGTTCATAGAGGCTGAGGTCCCAAAGCCTACTGATACTGCGCAAGTTGATGCTTGGAAAAAGAAGACAACAAAGTGTTGAAGGATTCTGTTGGAGGGCATGAAGTATCACATTGTGTCCAGCCTGCATGGAAAGGCTTCTCCATACTTGATGTGGAAAGAATTGATAGATCTATTCCAAAGCAAGAGCGATCAGAGGAAGCTGGCGCTCAAGGATAAACTTAGAAACATTAAATGTGAGAAGGGAGACAGTGTGCCCAAGTATCTCACGAATTTCACTCAGTGCAGGGATGAGCTGGGAAGTGTGGGGGTGACTGTCGATGATGAGGACTTGGTGAGCTTGGCTCTCCTTGGTCTTCCGAAGAGTTGGCATTCCTATCAGGACTTTGTCAATGGTTAGGAGAAATTGCCAGGATGGGAGAGACTTTGGTCAGATCTTGTGCAGGAGGAGATCAGGCGAAATACCAGGGATGGATCTTCATCAAAGGCACTTGATGAAGAAAATTGTGCTTTGGCTGCCAAAGCAAAGAAGGGGAAGAACAAGAAAGCTTCTCATTTCGGTGCGAAAGGCAAGAAGCAGGACATGTCCAAGGTAAAGTGCTTTCACTATCACCAGCACAGACACTAGCCACAAATTGTCCGCAGAAGAAGAAGACCAAGCAAGCTGCTGGATCTGCAGCGGGAGAGGCCTTAGCCTTGCAGTTTGAGCTTGATTTTTCATTGATCGCATGCTTGGTATCAAGTGTGATGGGATCAGTATGGTTCTTGGATAGTGGTGCGTCTTTTCACATGACAGGAGATCGTGATTTGTTTTCCGATCTGGAGGAGAAAGATCTTGGAGTGCACATCGAGATGGGCAATGATGGTAGATATAGTGCGACCGGTATCGGTACCATTTCCTTTGGGAGGGAGTCTGGTAAACCCCTCGTATTGAAGGAAGTGATACATGTTCCAGGATTGAAGAAGAATCTTATCTCTGTGGCGATGTTAGAAGACAAGGGATATGATGTTGTTTTCAGCGAGGCAAAGGCTTTCCTGCGTAGTAAGACAACTGGAGAAACTCGGAAGATAGGGGTTCGAGTAAGGAACCTTTATCAGTTTCATGTAGATGGCTGCGCAACAATGGCATGCAAGGCAGAAGGATTGGTGAGCCGGATGATGGCGAATTGTGGCATAGGAGATTGGGTCACCTTCACCATGGAGCCTTGAAGATACTGCAGTAGATCACTACTGGGCTTCCTAAAGGCACTCTTGCGCAGTCAGATCAGTGCAAGGGGTGTACTTTGGGAAAGTTTGTGAAAGCCACCTTTTATGAGAAGGATAGTAGCGCCATGAAGATCCTTGAGAGAATTCACACAGACGTGTGTGGACCTTTCTCAGTAGCTTCGACAACAAAGCACAGGTATTATGTAATATTTGTTGATGATTTCTCTCGAAAGTGCTGGATCTTCTTTATGCAGAAGAAGAGCGAGACATACTCAAATTTCTGTGAGTTCAAAGCACTGGTCGAGAAGGAGTCGGGGAAGAAGGTGAAGGATCTTAGGAGGGACAATGGTGGTGAATACATCTCTGGCGAGTTCAAGGATTTCTGCAGTGCATAAGGGATTCGAAGAGAGCCCATAGCTCCCCATAACCCACAGTAGAACGGGGTTGCTGAGTGGAAGAACAGAATGATCATGGGTGCTGCATGGGCGATGTTTCATGATCAGGGCCTACGCCTTCACTTGTGGGCAGAAGCATGCAATACTGCAGTATATGTGCAGAACCATTGTCCTCACAGGATACTTGGCATGAGTACACCCGAGGAGGCTTATTCTGGTAAGAGACCTGATATTTCTCATTTGAGGATTTTTGGTTCTAACGTTTACATGCATGTGATGAAGGATGCTAGGAAGAAGCTGGAGCCGATCGCAGAGGTTGGGATATTTGTGGGGTACACTGATACGCCCCACAACTATCTTGTGCATTTTTCAGACAGTGGCAAGACTGTTGTGCGACGGGATATAAAATTTCAGGAGGAGAAAGCCATGAAGTGTTCGCTTGAGAGGGAGCCACACTTTCATGTAGATGAGGAGCTATTAGTTCCTAAAGATGAGCTTCAGGACGTGGATCAACCACAGGATGAAGTTCATGGAGTGGAAGAGACCACTCATGCAGCGCCAACCATCAGAGGGCGAAAGCACTTGACAGAAGCTGAGCGACTGGCTCAAGATGCAGAGAAGGTTGTAGGACCACCTACAACTCAACGTAGACAGAGACAGTCACCCGATCGGTAAACTGGATACATGGCTCTTGTGAGCAAATGTGTTGTGACTGAGCCATCCTCTTTCGAGGACGCTGTGGAGGATCCCGCATGGGTAGATGCCATGGTGGAAGAGTATGATTCGATTGTCAGAAACAGTGCATGGGAGATTGTCCCAAGACTGGAAGGGAAATCAGTGGTGGGTTCGAGATGGATCTACAAATTTAAGCAGGCAGCTGACGGGAGTGTGGAGAAGTACAAGGCAAGATTTGTTGCCCGAGGCTTTTCACAGATAGAGGGGATCGATTATGAGGAGACCTTTGCACCTGTCGCAAGGTATTCTTCCATACAGACGATTCTTGCTCTCTTAGCACATATGGGGTGGCACATTCATCAGATGGATGTGAAGACTGCGTTCCTCAACGGAGTCATTAAGGAGGAGGTGTACATAGAACAACCCGAAGGTTTCGAGATCTTCAGCAGCGAGTCGCATGTGTGCAGGCTCAAGAGAGCGCTGTATGGGTTGAAACAAGCACCACGTGCTTTGTACACACGGATAGACAGTTATTTCACCGGACTTGGATTCTCCAAGAGTGAGGCAGATCCTAACCTGTACCAGATTGTGGTGGAGGGTAAGTTGCTTATCATTGTACTTTATGTAGATGATTTGATTCTAACAGGTGATGAGCTGTTGATACTTTCATGCAAGGATGATCTTTCTAAGGAGTTTGAGATGAAGGACTTGGGCCTCCTTCATTATTTCCTGGGATTGGAAATCTAGCGGTGCAGTGATGGACTATTTGTTTCTCAGGGTAAGTATGCTTGGGAGATACTGGAGAAGTTCAACATGCATGGCTGCAAGCCTGTTGATACTCCTCTTCCTGGAGGTTGGAGGAAGGAGGATGCTACTTCGGCGGAGGTAGTGGATGCAACTGTCTATTGACAGTTGGTGGGGTCGCTTATGTATCTGGTCAATACACGACCCGATATATGCTATGCTGTTAACCAGCTTTCACAAGCTATGGTTAAGCCAACCAAGCTCTTATGGAAGGCAGGCAAGCATGTATTGCGTTATCTCAAAGGCACATCAGGATATGGATTGTGGTACAGACAGGAGGATGAGGTGAAGCTATGTGGCTTCACAGATGCAGATTGGGCAGGGAGCCCAACGGACAGAGAGAACACATCAGGAGGGGTCTTCAGTATCGGGTCGACAGCAGTTTCTTGGTACAGCAGGAAGCAGAGATCCGTGGCACTCAGTTCAGCAGAGTCCGAGTATATGGGAGCAAGTTTGTGTTGGAAATAATACTGAGGGGGGGGGGTGAATCAGTATTATCAAATCAATAAAAATTTTTCATTTCCGTACTTAGATATATATACACTACTTCAGTTATGGAACCCGCAATTATGTCTAATGCAACTAGCGTATATCCAGAATACTTATGATTCAGTTAATCCATTAAATGTTGATCTTTAGTTAGTGCAACAGAACTTCATTAACCATATGAATAGTAAACAGGAGCAGTAAAATAGAATAGATCATCACACACAAGAAGCACACATGAACACCATGATGTAAGGTGGAAACCCAATGTGGGAGAAAACCACCTGCTGCAATATGTCTCTATCTTCTTTTAATTAGAAACTTCTTTTACAATGATTCTGTACTGGTGCAGTCTTATACCAGTACGCAGGCTTCTGTTGGAAATAATACTGAGAGGGGGGGTGAATCAGTATTATCAGATCAATAAAACTTTTTCAATGCTTAGAAACATATACGCTACTTCAGTTAAGTGAACCAGCGTGTACACGCTACTGTGTCTAAAGAAACCAGCGTATAACCATAAATCTTATAATTCAGTTAGTTTATCTTCAGTTAAATGCATCAGGACATTATTCATCATATTAAGAGTAAACAGATGCAGTATAGCAGAATAGATCATCACACAAAATCCACACACATGAATACCATGATATAAGGTGGAAACCCAATGTGGGTGAAAACCACCTGCTGCAAGTCGTCTCTATCTTTCTTTAATAAGAACTTCAGTTTACAATATTTTGTACTGGTGCAGCCTTATACCAGTACGCAGGCTACAACCTACAGAAGGCTTCAACCTTCTCTCGTTCTCCAAACTTCCTTGGAAGGGAGCTCCAACCCCCTTTGCTCTTGTACTAGCTAAGATACTAGTACGTAGGTGCTGGCCTACAATCTTCTTTCCTTCAGGTACCACTTTTCATCAATTTTCAGACTGGATACTCCTGAAGCACAACATTACAATCTGAAGACCATGATTCATTCACAAATCATAAAACAACCAATACTAGCATCATCAATCTTTGAATCACTGAACCACTGAAACCCTGTCAAACCCAGTCACCAGAACACAGAGCAGACTACAGAACTCTGCAATAACAGTCAGATCCAGCTGCAACCCAAAAATCAAGCTCCAAAAGATATACGCTACTATAATGAAGGCAACCCGCGTATACACGCGGTTTTACCGAAGACAACCTGCGTACAGATCTAAAAATAATTTTTCATAACTTGCAGCTGTACCAGATTTCAGTTATACCCAGAACATAACATTGTGTCAGTATGCAGATCTAGAAATACGCATAATCAACCATATAAAGATAGTTCATTTCAAACCATTTGATCCCGATCTCTCCTTAGATCTAGTTCTCCATCAACCGGTGAGATCTCTCCTTAGCTCAGATCAAGCAATACCTCATCAACCAATAACCTGCATACTGGATCTAATACTTCATCAGATATTCAAGACTTTTTCAGATGCACTTGCCTAATGATTTCCTTCTCCTTATATAGCCTTAGGCCTTGTTCAATACCAAGAGCCAAAACCATAGAAATCCAATACCATCATCTTCAAACCTAGGGATCAACACGTTCGTTGAGACATCAAGGTCCAAAATCATAGGCACAACTTCCAAGGAATAACCGCCGTGGACCAAAGAGAAGTTTTCCACATATACGCGCTTTTACTGAAGCCAACCAGCGTGTACACGCGACTTGATATATAGAGAACCTGCGTATATGAACTTTCTTGGCATGCTGTACTAAGATCTATCCTCTGATTACTTGTACCAACCTCTGAGCACCTGTACCAACCTCTGAGTGAGTTGCCATCAAGGACAACACTTGAATCATAATGCCAACAATCTCCCCCTTTGGACTTGATGGCAACCACCACACCAAGTCACTCTCCCCCTTTGACATCAAGGGCAAAGGGTTGTGCTCCCCCTGAGTACATGCTGATATCTTTGCTTGGCTGTGCTGAAACATGCTTCCTCTGACTGTAGGCAAGATCTGCAAAAGATGTTCGTCAAAGGAACCAAGACTTATACACCATAAGGGACCTTCCTATTACCAAAAGACTCAATACATACATCCATACTCCCAACCAAGAGGGGATACATCAGAAACAACCAATTATATTACATCATTCATCCCAGGCATAGTGGGGAAACCAACATAGGCCGTTACATGACCTTGACACCATAAAAGAGATATCACAGAAGAGATACATGACATAGAGACAACAAATCTAGACCAAGACTTATGAAAGTCACAAGCAACATCTGATACACATCTTTTAGATCAGCAACCGAGATTTTCTTCTGAGCTCCTTCTCCTGAAACCAACAACAGTTGTGTACTAGAACCAAAAGCATCTAAATGCCAACAATGCTTTATGAGACTTTAATCTGCTCCCCCTGAACCTGTGCCTGAAGCTCCCCCTAAACCTGTGCCTGAAGAGTTCTGGCATACCCATCTCAGGCCTTCTCCGACCGGAGTCTGCCCTTGCTGTTCAGAACTCCATATACACGACTTCTCCTGCAAAAAAATGGCGTATGCACGCGGATATTCTTTCTGCAACACGCGTACACCATACACGCGACTTTCCCAGCATAAGTCGGCGTATATACGCGGATATCCCTTATGTAACTTGCGTATACCAAATTTTCTGTAGAACAGACAAGCTTCAACAGCAGGATGAAGCATCAACTACTCCCAGATTTTGTCTGAGATATTCAAAAGTTTCCCTGGGCAGTGGTTTTGTGAGAATATCAGCAACTTGTTCCTTAGAAGAAACATACTCCAACTTGACCTTCTGCTCAAGCACTTGTTCCCGAAGAAAATGGTACTTGATTGGTATGTGCTTGGTCTTTGAGTGCATGACTGGATTCTTTGAAATGCTGATTGCACTTGTATTATCACATAAGATAGAGACTGGTGAAGTGCAAGTGATTTGAAAATCCTGCAAGGTCTGCATCATCCAAAGAAGTTGTGTGCAACAAGATGCCGCAGCCACATATTCTGCTTCAGCTGTAGATAAGGCAATCGAACTTTGTTTCTTGCTGAACCAAGATACTAATCTGGAGCCCATAAAGAATGCACCACCACTTGTGCTCTTCCTGTCATCCACGCTTCCGGCCCAATCTGCATCTGTATAAGCATGAAGTGTGAGATCTGTATCTCTAGGATACCATAATCCATAATTTTGTGTCCCTTGAAGATATTTGAAGATTCTCTTCACTGCCCGAAGATGAGTCTCCTTTGGATTTGTCTGAAATCTCCCAACTATTCTGACTGCATGCATGATGTCTGGTCGGGTACGTGTCAAATAAAGCAAACTCCCAATCATGAATCTATAAGTTGGTTGATGAACTGCTGCAGATTCATCATTTGCACTGAGGCTGCATCCTGTAACCATGGGTGTACATACTGGCTTTGAATCTTCCATGCCATACTTCTTCAATATCTGCTTGAGGTACTTGGTTTGAGACAAGAAGATGCCTCCTTCATTTTGTTGGATTTGCAATCCAAGAAAGTATGTCAATTCTCCAAGTAGTGACATTTCGAATTCTTTCTGCATAACCAAGGCAAAGTTTTGACTCATAGTCTCTTCATTGCTGCCAAAGATAATATCATCTACATAAACAACAAGTATTAGCAATTTGTTATTTTCAATTTTTATATAGAGATTGCTATCTGCTGATCCTTTTGAAAAACCTTGTTGGTGAAGATATTTGTCCAATCGATAGTACCAAGCCCTTGGAGCTTGTTTGAGACCATAGAGAGCCTTTTTTAATTTGCATACAAGGTTTGGATCATTCCCAAGAATGAAACCATCTGGCTGCTCAATATATACTTCTTCTTCTAAGTCTCCATTCAGAAAGGCTGATTTCACGTCCATTTGAAATACCTTGAAGTTTTGAAAGCTTGAGAGAGCAAGGAACATTCGGATGGCCTCAAGTCTTGCTACAGGAGCAAAGGTCTCTTCAAAATCTATCCCTTCTTACTGCGCATACCCTTTACAAACAAGTCTGGCCTTGTTTCTAATTACTTCTCCATTTTCATTCAATTTATTCTTGAAGACCCATTTTGTCCCTATGACATTCTTATCTTTTGGTCTAGGAACCAGTTCCCAAGTGTTGTTCTTTTCGATCTGCTCAAGTTCTTCATCCATTGCTTTGACCCAACATTCATCTTTGCATGCCTCTTTCACATTTTGTGGTTCAGTGGAAGAGAGTAATGCAAAATAGCTTGAAGCTTCTGCAATTCTTCTTCTTGTTTGTATTCCTGCTTCTTTCTGCCCCACAATCTGAGATTCTGGATGATTCTTTTGAACATATCTGGATGGAGTCTTCTCTTCTATTCTTGCCTGCTCCTCTGGTTCTTCTTGAGGTTCTTCTTCTTCATCATTCTGCCTTTGAGTGTAGCCTTCATCTTCTTCAATGTCTTCATGATGAACTTGCCTAGGAATATATCCCTTCTCATCAACCACTACATCAATGTCGTCAACAATTCTGCCAAGTCTTTTATTGTAGCACTTGTATGCTTTGCTATATGGAGAATAACCAAGAAGAATGCCTTCATCTGCTCTTGGTTCAAGTTTGCCAAGTTGCTCATCAGTATTCTTAATATAACATTTGCTCCCAAATATTTTGAAGTGCTTCACCGAAGGAGTCTCACCACTCCAGAGCTCATGAGGTGTTTGAGTGCTGTTTACTCGGACATTTTTTTTGTTAAGAATAATAACCGCAGCATGTGCAGCTTCACCCCAGAAAGTTGCGGGAGTACCTGATTCATCAAGCATAGCACGAGCCATTTGTTGGATTGTTCTGTTCATTCTTTCCACCACCCCATTTTGCTGAGGAGTTCTAGCTGTAGAGAATTCTCTTCTTATCCCATGTTCTTCACAGAAATCGAAAAATTCGTTTGAGGTAAACTCCCCACCTCTGTCAGATCTGAGGCACTTAATTTTGTGTCCTGATTCATTTTCAACCAAGGCTTTGAAGGATTTGAATTTTTTGAATGCTTCATCTTTGTGCTTCATAAGTCCTAACCAGACAAACCTGGAGAAATCGTCAATGAATAATATCAAGTATTCTTCTCCTCGAGGTGTTCTTTTTCTGAATGGACCACATGTATCTGTATGTACTAGCTCAAGAGGCATGCTAGCTGATCCTTCCTTCTCTGGAAAGTTAGTTCTGGTTTGCTTTCCAAACTGACAAGATTTGCATATAGTGTTGTCTGGAATTTTGATATCTGGAAGACCACGAACTGCCTGATATTTGCATGCTTTCCTTATTTGTGAAAAGCTTAGATGCCCCAACCTTTGATGCCATAGCCAGTGTTCATCATCCTTGCTCAAATAGCATTGTTGTGGTCCTTCTTCAAATATGTATAGATTATTTGGAGTCCTTCTTCCTTTGATCACTGTTTTACCTGTATCAAGATCACGAACACAACATCCATTTGATCTAAATATTACCTCTGTTCCTTGATCGCACATCTGACTGACACTCAGAAGATTATGCTTCAATCCATCAACATACAAAACATTTCCAGCTTTGACCTTCTCTTTCAATGGAGCCACACCTTTTCCTTTTATGGCTGCAGAGATATCGTTTCCAAAAGAAACTTTCTTCCCCTTTTCTAATGCGGTATATGACTCAAGCTTTTCTTTGTCCCCTGTCATATGCTTCGAACATCCGCTGTCAATGTACCATAGACTTTCTTGACCTTCTGCATAAAAGGCTATCCCACATCTTTCTGGTTGTGGTTCCTTTATTCTCCATGTTCTGACATTTGAGTTTTGCTCCTTCTGAATTGTCTTCCGGAACCTGCTCCTGCATTCAGAGTCTTCATGACCAAAGTTATTACAAATAGAGCATTCAACTTCATTTTCAAGAACCGAAAAGTTGTTATAAGTCCTTTTCATGGTTTCAATTATTCTCCCTTTCTTTTGAGCTTCTCTAGTCATGATTGTCTTGTATGCAACACATTGAGCTGCTTTGTGACCGAAGTTATGGCAAGAAAAGCATTGGCCATTAAAGAAACTTCTGCGATAATCAGATCTATCATCCAACCGATTGTAGCTTCTACTTATTCTTGGAGCAAATTGGGAAGATTTTACCTGTGGCTGATTGTAGCTTCTGTTTGTCCTTAAGGCAGTTTGTCCCCAAATTTCTTGATGGTCTTTATTTGTTCTTGAGGTAAACTGTCCCTGATTCACTTGATTACTTTTATTTGGCTTTTGCTCGCTTTTCCTTGCTGCATCAAGATAACTTTTAGAGGTAGAGGCTTGAGATGTTTCTCCATTATATCCAAGACCTGTCTTGATCAGAGGAGATCGCTGCACATTGATGATCTCATCCAAGGTTTCAGATCCTTTAACAAATTTAAGATTAATAGCTTTTGTTTTCTCAATCTCTTTTCTAAGACCAACAATTTCACCTTCTAGTTTTTCAAGATGTTTTTCCTTTTCATCAATTTGAAATTGTAGAGTATCAATGATCATATTCTTTTCTTCTATACATCTCTTGAGTCTAGTAATTTCATCATAAAGGTTATCCACATCTATAGCATCCATATAATCATCATCTTCAAATGCCATTAACAACTTATATTCATTACCTCGTTCATCTTCATCACTATTCGATAGACCATCACTATCTTCATGAGTGCAGTAGCTTTTCTTATTTGCACTCTATTTCTTGTTCCATCTAGCAGGTTCCTTTCCTTTATCCTTATAAGGACATTTTGCAGCATAATGACCTACTCTTCCACAAGTAAAGCATTTAAAAGGTAACTTACCTCTGAACCTTCCAGAACCCCTTTGAAGATTTCTGACAAAATTTGATTCTTCTTCCTCTTCTTCTGGGACATGGCTTGCTTCATAATAATCTTCTTTGCCTGATGCCTTGAAAGCAGCTTCTCTTCTGTCTGATGGACCTCCCTTTCTCATTTCATATGCAGTTAGAATTCCATGTAGCTGAGACATAGTAAGAATTCGTAGATTTTCCTTTTCTTCTATTGCAGATACTTTAGATTCAAACTTGGGGGACAATGATCTTAGAACCTTTTCAACCACTATAGCCTCTTTTATTTCTTCACCCAAATTTTTCATACAATTAACGATCTCATCTACCCGAAGAAAATAGTTAGCCACACTTTCATCATTATACATCTTGAGAGTCTCATACTGAATCCTGAGAGTTTGAAGTTTAGCACGCTTTACCTGTTCATCTCCTTCATAGCTCGTGACAATTTTGTCCCATATCTCTTTTGCGGATTTGTAGTGCATTACCTTTATGAATTCCGTTTGGGATATACATCCTAATAGGGTACTGACTGCTTTCGCATTTGTTTCATACTTCTTTTTCTCAGCTGCATCTGTAGGAGTAGCTGAAGGAAAAGCGTAGCCTGTTTCTACGATGTCCCAAACTTCTGTACCAAGAGATTGAAGATAGGCAGTAACTCTTACCTTCCAATAATTGAAGTTTGTCCCATCAAAAATCGGTGGCCTGATTGATGCTTCTCTCTCGTAGTTGCTCATGATGAACGATCTACCTTCAAGCGATCAAGCTTCTCTGAAGGACCTGCTCTGATACCAATTGTTGGAAATAATACTGAGAGGGGGGGTGAATCAGTATTATCAGATCAATAAAACTTTTTCAATGCTCAGAAACATATACGCTACTTCAGTTAAGTGAACCAGTGTGTACACGCTACTGTGTCTAAAGAAACCAGCGTATGACCATAAATCTTATAATTCAGTTAGTTTATCTTCAGTTAAATGCATCAGGACATTATTCATCATATTAAGAGTAAACAGATGCAGTATAGCAGAACATATCATCACACAAAATCCACACACATGAACACCATGATATAAGGTGGAAACCTAATGTGGGTGAAAACCACCTGCTGCAAGTCGTCTCTATCTTTCTCTAATAAGAACTTCAGTTTACAATATTTTGTACTGGTGCAGCCTTATACCAGTACGCAGGCTACAATCTGCAGAAGGCTTCAACCTTCTCTCGTTCTCCAAACTTCCTTGGAAGGGAGCTCCAACCCCCTTTGCTCTTGTACTAGCTAAGATACTAGTACGTAGGTGCTGGCCTACAATCTTCTTTCCTTCAGGTACCACTTTTCATCAATTTTCAGACTGGATACTCCTGAAGCACAACATTACAATCTGAAGACCATGATTCATTCACAAATCATAAAACAACCAATACTAGCATCATCAATCTTTGAATCACTGAACCACTGAAATCCTATCAAACCCAGTCACCAGAACACAGAGTAGACTACAGAACTATGCAATAACAGTTAGATCCAGCTGCAACCCAAAAATCAAGCTCCAAAAGATATACGCTACTATAATGAAGGCAACCCGCGTATACACGCGGTTTTACCGAAGACAACCTGCGTACAGATCTAAAAATAATTTTTCATAACTTGCAGCTGTACCAAATTTCAGTTATACCCAGAACATAACATTGCGTCAGTATGCAGATCTAGAAATACGCATAATCAACCATATAAAGATAGTTCATTTCAAACCATTTGATCCCGATCTCTCCTTAGATCTAGTTCTCCATCAACCGGTGAGATCTCTCCTTAGCTCAGATCAAGCAATACCTCATCAACCAATAACCTGCATACTGGATCTAATACTTCATCAGATATTCAAGACTTTTTCAGATGCACTTGCCTAATGATTTCCTTCTCCTTATATAGCCTTAGGCCTTGTTCAATACCAAGAGCCAAAACCATAGAAATCCAATACCATCATCTTCAAACCTAGGGATCAACACGTTCGTCGAGACATCAAGGTCCAAAATCATAGGCACAACTTCCAAGGAATAACCGCCGTGGACCAAAGAGAAGTTTTCCACATATACGCGCTTTTACTGAAGCCAACCAGCGTGTACACGCGACTTGATATATAGAGAACCTGCGTATATGAACTTTCTTGGCATGCTGTACTAAGATCTGTCCTCTGATTACTTGTACCAACCTCTGAGCACCTGTACCAACCTCTGAGTGAGTTTCCATCAAGGACAACACTTGAATCATAATGCCAACAGCTTCAACCTGCAGAAGGCTACAACCTTCTCTCGTTCTCCAAACTCTCCTAGAAGGGAGCTACAACCCCCTTAGCTCTTGTACTAGCCGATCCATTTACTAGTACGTAGGTGTCGGCCTACAGAAGGCTACAACCTTCTCTTTCCTCCTCCAGGTACCATATTTCATACATTTTCAGACTGGATACTCATGGAACACAACATCATAATCTGAAGGCCACGTTTCATCCAATTTTCATACTGGACCCATCAATATCATTGAAGCACATAATCAATCAATCTTCTGAATCACCCAATCACCAGATCATTACATATACAAGGATAATATGTGTGTTAGCAACCAGATCTAGTCCATCAGATCACATAAAGATAAGTCATTATGAACCTGATCCATTATAGATCTCATCCATCAATACTGAAGCTAAACATAATCAATCAATCAATCACTTCTCAGAATGTTGTTATCAGAACACAGTACCAGTAACCAGACATCACTTCAGAACCCAGAACACTGCAGTAATAGACAGAAGCAGCTAAAACATATTTCAATAAAAGGTACGCAACTTCACCAATAGAAACCTGCGGGTATCCGCGCCTTCTCTGTGTCAGATCTGCGGGTGTACGCACCTGCGCTGTCTCACAAACTGCGGGTATCCGCACCTGCTCTGTGTCGGATCTGCGGGTATACGCACCTGCGCTGTCTCACAGACTGCGGGTATCCGCACCTGCGCTGTGTCAGACCTGCGTACCCAAATTATCAGATTTATAGATCTGATCATGCGTCAACCTGCATACCCAAATTATCAGATTTATAGATCATGCGTCAAAGAGATCTCGACCCATCAGTAGATCTTAACCATCTTGTAATACTCGGGTTCCTCCTTGATTCAGGTTCAGCTATAACTCACCAACAGATCACCAGTTTTTCAGATCTTACTCTTCTCAAGATATTCAACTCATCACTACTCCCCAGCCAAATGATCTCCTTCCCTTTTATAGTCTAGGCCTTACTCAAACCATGGACCAAAACCATAGAGATCCAATACTAGGGACCCAATACCAGGGATCAATACTTTAGATGCAAAACCAAGGACCAAAACCATAGGTTCAAAAACTGTCGGACTAAATACCATGGACCAACCATAAGATTTCCCACACGTGCGCTTTTCTCTGCATGAAAGTGCGTGCTACTGAACGTCCACACTTTTTGATATATATGCCTGCGGATATGTACGCACCTTTTGAACAGTGCACCTGCGTATGTATGCAACTGTGTCAAAAGGAAACTATGGGCCTCATTTTATTCCATTCTAAGAGCTTGAACTGTGATCTACCATCTTAGTAAGTTGCCATACTATTAGTGGGTTGCCATATTGTGAACTGTCATCATAATAAGTTGTCATTGTACATTACATTTGAACTGAATGCTTTGAGCTGCCCTGCATCCCATGTATTCTGTCACATCTGATTTCTCTTCTGTAGATTCATCTAGTTATATATAAGTGAGATGTTCTGCTGCAAGTGGGTTGCCATCAAGTACAATACATGCATCATAATGCCAACAGTTTGGCTGCATGCGAGGCTATATGGATGAGGAAGATCCTGGTCGGGTTGTTCGGTTCATACTTGGAGCCTACTGTGATTTACTGTGATAACTAGAGTTGCATTAAACTCTCGGCTAATCTTGTATTTCATGATAGATCTAAGCACATTGACATCAGGTACCATCATATCGGAGATTGTGTGCAGCGGAGAATCATGTTACTTTCATACATTCCAATGGAGGATCAGGATGCTGATATCTTGACGAAGGCACTCACCAGGAGCAAATTCGAATACCACCGAGGCAGGATAGGGGTTGCTGATAATCCATATCTTGTTGAGAGGGAGTGTTGAGAATGCAACAAGATGATGGAGCTTAGTGGAAAGAAGTCGCCTTCACTAAGTGGGCCCGCAGGCTATTTTTGGCGCAAAGTCTATTTTTAGACTATGTCTATTTTTAGACATATGGATCATGGTCTATGAGTTGCAGGATGCTATTTGTGGATGATTGGTCATGTTGGTAAAAATAGATGGACTTCTATTTTTAGACATATGGGCGGTTTCTATTTTTAGACTGCCAGGCTAAAAATAGAACAGTCGAATATTATTGTCTCATAATAATATTTGGACTATAAACATTATCTTATCCTCTTGGAGCACTTCAGTTTGAGCTACAGATGTGGCACATGCAACTTTCAGAAGGAAATACGCTTTCCTTGTGGGTCAGTTGAGCTATTGCATGCAGGACTTCAGTTAGAACTCATGTGGTTGAGTTTCGGTGGAGTTTATTGTGGAGTTGATGGAGTTGTGTTTAGTTTGACTTGGTTAAACTAGTTGTATTTAGTCTAACTGCAAATATACTAGTGATGAGTGATGTGAATTAATTGTTAAATTAATTCACAAATTATTAACTCATAAAGCAACTAAAGAATACATCAGTTAACTTAGTGCATGGACAGTTCAGTGGAGACAGGTGTTAGAGGTTGATATTGCTATCAGTTGTGACTATAGTTGTGCATGAGGTCTTGCACAATCAGTGGGATTGAGTAATGCCAATGAGGATTGCGTGGTTCAGCCAAGGAAATACGAGTTTTCTTCAGCCATTCATCATTATTCTCTTGCAGGATTGCGCAGTGGAGGCAGGAAAACAGTGGAGGAGATTTGAGGCATCAGATCTGAGCTAGTTTGTGTGTAATAGGTGGAGATAGTACTGAGTACTTGTGAGGAGTATTGTACTATGTATTGTTACATGTTCTCAATCAATATAATATACAGATAGTGTGGGGTTTTCAGATGTATGCTTTCCCTGGATTACATAATGTGTTAATGTGTGCATGCGATTAATATTTCATTGATTTTAATGCTGCTAAATTGATGATCAACGTAGAGGAGGTTATGTATTATGCATGTATTCCGCAATAGTGTATAATCGGGATAATCTCTGTGAATAAGTGTCATATTATTCAAAATTTCTACACATTCTGCAACTTCCCTTGCATCTGTATGAACTGTAGGGGCCGATGGTATGTGTGTATGACCGTTTCCTTCCCCAAAAGGTAATGCTTCCATTGTTGGCAGGCCTACATAATGGAATACATCTCTTTGTCATAAGTGGGATACTTCCGGACTGTGTCTAAAAATGCCTCATTTTGATATGCCACTGGATGCCTATGTTGAGTAAGGACTGCCCCAATAGCATAGTCAGAGGCATCTGTCTCCTCTCTTAGTGACTTGACTCAAGGGCCAAGTGATATGAGAAAATCCCAACACGAACCTACAGTAGAATTTGGCAAGACCCAAAAAGCTGCGGAGCTCTGTCAGAGTGGTTGGAGATGGCCAATCCCGAATGACTTGGATCTTGGCTCGATCCACATTCACCCACTTTTCATCAATAATTTATCCCAGATACTGAACTTGGGTCATGCCAAAAGTGCATTTCTCCAATTTGGCACATAACTTGTGTTGCCGCAATGTTTGGAGAACCTGTCAGATGTGGTGGAGGTGCTCTTCCCAACTCTGGATGTAGATCAGGATGTCATCCAAGTATACCACTACAAATGAGTTGGTGAATGGACACAAGATGTCATCCATTAGCCTCATGAAGGTTGCAGGAGCATTCATCAACCTAAAAGGCATAACCAACCATTCAAAAAGGCCATCCTTTGCTTTGAAGGCAGTCTTCCACACATTGCAGGGTTCGATTGGTACCTGGTGATATCCTGACTTCAAATCGATCTTGCTTAAATATTTTCCCCCCTTCAGTTGGTCCAGAAGGTCATCAATCTATGGGATCGAGTACCTATTCTGGACAATGATCTTTTTCAACGCCTGATAGTCAATATAGAGTCTCCAAGTCCCATCCTTCTTCTGTACCAACACAATCGATCTCCCACAGGGCGACAAACTTGGTCGAATGTGACCTTTCTGAAACAGCTCCTGAATCTGCCTCTTGATTTCATCATTCTCCAGAGTGGAGCACCAATAGATTGGTCCATTGGGCAGCGGTGCACCTAGGGTCAGATCGATGGAGTGCTTGACCTGACAGTGCAAAGGAACCCCTACGAGGGAGGTGAAGATGTCCTCGTACTCCTCCACAACCTTGTCCATTTGTAGTTGTCGTGTGGAGGGGCCCTATCTGGAGGTTGTAGCCACCGTCTTCTTCTTTTCTTGAGGGTGTATCATCAGGAAAACAAATTTCCCGATTTTGGAAATGAGCTTACTACATTGTTTTGCAGTAACCAAAGAGATGGCAGTAGGTGGTGCTACCTCCGATATCCTGTACAAATTATTTCCCAAAGTAACAATAACAACACGAGGCCTTGACTCATATACATCATGTCGCTTCCACAAGTATGGTAATAATACATCACAAACATCAAGGGGAGCAATGTCATATAATACCTCATCCGTGAAGGGCTTGGTGTTCTATGGAAGGCGACACTGCTGGCTCACGCAAAGATCCTGTCCTTGGTGAAGCCACCCGATGGTGTACAGTTGTGGATGTGCTATGGTCGGTAAGCCCAACCGCTTCATGACCTCTACCGAAATGAGGTTCTTTTGGCTCTCGCTATTGACAATGAACTCTAGCGGGGAGCACTTTACCCACATCTAGGAGTGGAAGAGGTGCTCCTCCTCCTCTAGATCTCCGGGTTCCTCCTTCTGGATCTTCGTGGTGGCAACGGTGGCGTTGGGCTCCGCATCGATAATCTGCTTCCCTTTATTATTCCCCTTATTGGGTTATGACTCAGAGTCTGAACATGCATCTGATTTTGAATACTTTAGCTTGGCCACCAGTGATTGCTTGGCCTGACACTCACTTGTGTTGTGAGTGGAGCTCTTATGGAACTCACACCCCTTTCCCGTGTCCATCTTCGGCTTCACGGTGTTGTTCTTTGCTTGCTTCTTTGGTGGGTTGTCCTGAGCCACCCTGCCTTGGCCTTATCCTTTATTCAATTGTTTGGGGGCACCTTTCCCTTGCTTCGGATTTGTAGATCCAAAGTCCTGCTTCTTCTGTTTAAACTTCTGCTCGATGTTGACAGCGTATCGGTACACTGTGCCGAGTGAGGAGATGTCCAGGAACTCCATCTCATCCTAGATGTACCTGTGTAGGCAGCCGCGTATTTGAGTACCAAATGCAACTCAAAATCCTTAATACCCAACTTTGTGCGAAGGGTATGAAAAATATGGGTAAAATCCGCACGTCTTGGTCCCTTCCCTGTCGCAGCATGGTCCACTTTATGTATTTATCCTCATAGATTTTGACAGGGTAGTCATGCTCCTTGATGGCATTCTAGAATGAATTCCAAGCAGGTGCAACTGGAAAAAGTGAGGCCATACTTTCATCCTTTTGCTCGCAGTAGGCTTCTCACCAGTCCTTGACGTGGGGGGCGACTTTGAGAAGAGCAAAAGTAATCTTTTCCTGATCAGAAAAATCATGAATAGGAAAATACCCTTCTAGCAGATTTAACCATTTATCTACAACGTCTGCATCTATCTGACCCTCAAATATGGGAATGTCAAAGTTAACTTGTACCTTAAAGGGTGTGGCGCTTCTAGAGTAGCTGCTAGAAGTACATGTGTTGCCCCTGGGTAGTCACTGAAGGATTTGGGCAAAGTTGTCCATCATCACGTTCCTTTGTCACTCAAGGGCCTCTTCGAGCAATATTTTGATAGGATCTCCTGCCCCCTCGTCTTTCTTTTCGTCCACCATGGGAGGCCGTCAGGATTTGCGAGGCTGGTCTTGCAAAGGTTCGACCAGTTCAAGCCCTAACTCCTTATATCCCGACCTCGTTGGGGACATGCAAAGAAAAACAGAGAAAGAGCAGACTGCTCTGATATCACTGATCCAGATTTAAATAGGAATGCAACCATCTTCATATATATATATATATATATATATATAAATATACGAAGATGGTTGCCATGATTAATCCTTTGATGTCACAAAACTACATGTCAATATTGATTTTCAGTTGATAATGTCAATTGCTTATTCTCGGATCCACGCAGAGGAGGATGAGTTGGTGGATTTTGAACCAAAGGAGGGGGTGCTTTAACAAATATGGGCTAGTCCCAAGGATTTTATCCTTTTTCATTTGGAAGCTAACTTAGAAGGTTGCCATAGTGTGGCCTCCGGGCCTGCTAGGACTCTAGAAAGTGAATCTAAGATTTCGATAGGGCAGTCAAGCGGTAGTTTGGACACCCAAACCACTGCTCTCTCTATGTGTTATTTGAGTCCTCTAGATTTGGCTAGCCTAGGGCCCGAGTTTGTTTGTTAGGGATTGAAGTACTCTTTTTGGGGCTCCTTGGATCCAAGTTTTCTTTCCCTATTGTCTCTGAAATCACAGGAAGACATATATAATGTGTTATGAATTCCTTAGGGTTTTAAGAAGTTTTTGAACATAGTGGGGGTTCATCACTCTCATAAGCTCTTATGGATTTTTTTCCAGCCTGTATCTAATCTCAAGTGCCATCCACCGTGCCCTCCTTCAGTGAATTGGTGAAGGAGAGCCTAAATCCAACGAAAAATGAAGGTTGAATTGATTTTGTAAATGGTGCTAAGGTTTTTGGGGAGTAACCCTCCTATGAAAAATTAGGAGTTGCAATTCAGGAGTCTGAAAAAGTAAGGAAGATGAAAGGCAATTGTAACATCAAGAAGAAGAACAAATTTAGCCTTTCTCTGGCATTGGGGGTCAAATTATCCATACAAAAAGACGAGGAAATGTCCCAAAAATCCCTGATGGGGTGAGTAAGGGGACGAAAATTGTAAGAAATCTTTCAACCCTTGTCCTCGTACCTCGGACCCATCATCACAAACCATGATGGATAAGGTTATGTGCTTCCTGAATCCACCCCACCCCACATTTACCTGCTTGTACAACCTCTCCAAGGTAAACATGAGTTGAGAGTTACTGTGGCATGACCCAACATCCAAGTTCTAGTTATGTAAGTGGGGTCTACAAACTAGAAACATACTGCAACCTCCCAAGAGCACCACATCACCCAGATACCAGAAAACATCTGTTGATGTTCGTGCCCTAGGCATGAAATATTCCTTTCCTGACCCTAAATCCCAACCACACCCATGTCAAGCTATGCATGCAGCTAGAAGGCCCTAGTCATACACACATGCCTTCCTCCATGCGATTTCACCTAGAATCTCTCAGTTCAGAGGGTGCAACTAGCAACCCAGTTCCATATTTTCGAGACTAGCTACAAGCCAAATACCCAAACCAACCCAAAGCTTTCTAGAATTCAATCTAAGATGATAATAAGTCCATAAGATGAATACTAATGGTAGGTCTTGCTCAGAGATTGCCAAACACATGCTAAAAATTTCTGAAGCACATGGTAAACATAGTAACTATAGGTCATGAATGCATATCTTTTCGATGTCTTATTAACTTCATTAGAGAACTATCAAGAAGGCTCAATTCCCTCTCTAACTGGCTACAACAACACGTGTTAGCCCATGCATTCATATACCATTCAATAACTTATCAAACCATAACCAAGATCCATAACAAGAGTACATTATACAACAAGAACTAGCTACAACAACACTTATTAGCCCATGCATTCATATACCATTCAATAACTTATCAAACCATAACCAAGATCCATAACAAGATTACATTATACAACAAGAATGTACCATGCCTATAACAATCGTTTAACTAGAATAAATCCATAAAAAACCAGTCATAAAATCAACACAATAACCCATACAAGTGCTCATTGATCTCAATAAGTAATAACACATAATAACATATGCATAAAGCCAACCAAGTCTGGGACTTCAATGTAATACCCAACCATAGATTGAGCTGAACCAAATATCTCTTCTAGCCAATCACCCCCATGCCATATCTAAGCATGAATGTGGGATCATATGTGTTAAACAAAGATATCACCAACCATGGCTTCTAGAGGCCAAACGACCTCGACCTCAACACTCCACCACAATGATTTCACCTGAGTTGGTCCAAAAATCACTAATACCAAACAAGCTTGGATGCCTCTGACTTTCTTCACCATACCCAGAGGAATTTTCCTGTCTCCACCCATTCGTCAAGATTCCAAGAGAAATCCCATCTCCACCCTAGACCCTTGGGAATTTTCCTGAGGCCACCTCACTAGGATCCAAAGTCTAATGACCATCCAAATATTAATTGCAATAGGGAACCCACTACACCATGGCTATCCAGGAAATGGAAAGGCAATGATGAAACTACTATCAATCCAAGAAAATCCCATACCAATGACTAGAAATCCACCAAATAACCAAATGCATGTACCATGCATTCCAATCTCAACATTGAAATCACACATGAAACCTATTACTTGCAATGTTCTACTACTATATTTGTTTTTCCATCCTTCTCTTTCGCTACCCATGAATTCCTTTACTTGCTTGCTTGCCTATGTCGAAGTGGTTTCTCTGTCTAAGTCCAAGTGAAAAAGCCTCAATGTCTAAGTGAATGCTAGAATGCTCCAAGAATGCTATAAATGTGTAAGAGTCTAAGAGTGATTAAGAGTAACCAAGAGTAACCAAGAGTAACCAAGAGAGACATAGAATGTTCTCTCCCTCCTTTTTTTCTCCTTTTTCCTTCATTTTCCCTTGAATTCATATTTGTGTCTCTTCATCTCCCTTTTCTTGTATTTTACTTTATTTCTCATATAAAATTGCCATTTATTGCCTTTTTGTCATTGCCAATTTCCATAGTCAATAATAAACCACAAGTGATGCCCACTATAATGTTTTCCCGTCGATTCAACTTGGAGCATGTGTCCCATGACCTTGGTTTAAATTATTTATATGGAAAATCAACATGGGGCTACTACAAACCCCTCCCCCTTAGGGGAACATCGTCCTCGGTGTTTTATGACACTTATGGCTAGAGAAGCATACTGCTAATGGAGCTTTATAAGACAACTTGATGCAGTATTTACAATGACCAACTGCTGAAAACATGACAAACATACTTCTTATTGGAACTTTATGAACACAACTTGATGTAATATTTACAATGACATATATGTGTGTGTGTGTGTGTACATATATATACATGTACATATATCAAAATCTCCTTTGCTTCAACCAACAAATAAAGAAGGATATAATGCCCACATCTGATCAACCATCTTCCATGTAGCTTCATTCGGTCCAAAGTGCTTCCAATGGACTTTAATCTACTCTATTTATCGGTTCCGGAGCATGAGCTATTCTGCTGCAATGTGCATTGTGTCTCTGGATGGAACTCTCCCTCTAGTTCCACCTGTAATACAGACCAATCAATCACATGATCAACATCTTATACATATCTCTTAAGAAATGAAACATGGAAAACATTATGGACTTTGACCGATGGAGGTAGTGTAAGTCTGTATGCCACTAGTCCAATCCTCTCAAGGATCTCAAAAGGTCCATAATAACAAGGTGCCAACTTGACACATGATCTAATCCTCAAGGAGCTCTTCCTGGGCTTGATACACAAGTACGCATGCTCCCCAACCTAAAACTCCTTGAATGCTCTATGTTTATTTCACATAACTCTTCTGCCTAACTTTTGCTACCTTTATGTTCCTTTTTGTAACTTGCATCTCCTATTCCATCTTTGTCAACCTATCCAGCCCAATCAACACTTTTTTCATTGGATCACTCCATCTGATCGGAGTATTACAACTTTGCCCATAGAGAGCCTCAAATGGACTCATCTTCGAGGATTCTTGATACCCATTATTATAAGCAAACTCCAATAGTGGAAGATACTCCTCCCACTTCCTCCTTTGATGCATGACATACATCCTCAATGTATCCTCAAGGATCTTGTTAATCGTTTGAGTCTCTCCATCTATCTGTGGATGATAAGTTATACTGAAAGCTAACTCTGTCCCCAAGATTGCAAGTAACTCCTTCCAAAACCTGGAAGTTAACTTGGAATTTCTATATGATATAATCTTCTTGTGAACTCCATGCAACCTCACTATCTCCCCGATGAATATCTGAGCTGCCTCACTAGTTGAATTAGTACACTTCGCTGCAATGAAGTGAGCTACCTTACTCAACCTGTCAACCAAAACCATGATGGAATCATGCTATCTCGATGTCCTTGACAATCCTGTAATGAAGTCCATGGGAATAACCTCCCATTTCCATTATGGAATCAGAATAGACAGACCAACTGGATGCTTGAATTCAACTTTCACCTATTGACATTCCAAGCACCTTGCAACAAACTCAACCTCCTATTTCTTTAAATTCAACCAATAGTAGAACTTATTGATAGTTGTCAAAGTCTTCTGGTATCGTAGGTGGCCTGAATATGGCTTGACATGGAACTCTATTAATATAAGCTTCTTCAACTTGATACTATATTGCATATAAATCCTACTCTTGAATCTAACCAAGCCATCTGCTGTGAGATGGTACTCCTCATCCCTATCACCTTCAATTTGTTTTTGCGACCTCTGCTTCGATTGTTGGTACTTCTCATCATGTTGTCCTGCATGTAAGATTCATTCCTATAAATCTATCCCATAAGGGTTTACAATTGAAATATGATTCACCTACACTCTCCTACTAAGAGCATCCGCAACCCAGCTCTCCTTGCATAATGTACTTGATCTCAAAATCAAACTCACTGAGAGTAGCCAACGATCTTGCTTGCCTTGGATTTAGATTGGGTTGGTAAAAAAAGTACCTCAATCCACTATGATCACTCACCAAGACAAACCTCCTGCCAAAAAGATAACGTCTCCACATCTTTAATGCATGAATGATGGCTGCCAACTCAAGATCATGATTCACATAGTTATGCTCATGCTCATTTAACTTCCTTGATTCATAGAAAACCACTTGCCCTTCCTCTGCTTCCCTTTATTATTCCCCTTATTGGGTTATGACTCAGAGTCTAAACATGCATCTGATTTTGAATACTTTAGCTTGGCCACCAGTGATTGCTTGGCCTGACACTCACTTGTGTTGTGAGTGGAGCTCTTATGGAACTCACACCCCTTTCTCGTGTCCTTCTTCGGCTTCACGGTGTTTTTCTTTGCTTGCTTCTTTGGTGGGTTGTCCTGAGCCACCCTGCCTTGGCCTTATCCTTTATTTAGTTGTTTGGGGGAACCTTTCCCTTGCTTCGGATTTATAGATCCAAAGTCTTGCTTCTTATGTTTAAACTCCTGCTCGATGTTGACAGCGTATCGGTACACTGTGCCGAGTGAGGAGATGTCCAGGAACTCCATCTCATCCTAGATGTACCTGTGTAGGCAGCCGTGTATTTGAGTACCAAATGCAACTCAAAATCCTTGATACCCAACTTTGTGCGAAGGGTATGAAAAATATGGGTAAAATCCGCACGTCTTGGTCCCTTCCCTGTCGCAGCATGGTCCACTTTATGTATTTATCCTCATAGATTTTGACAGGGTAGTCATGCTCCTTGATGGCATTCTAGAATGAATTCCAAGCAGGTGCAGCTGGAAAAAGTGAGGCCGTACTTTCATCCTTTTGCTCGCAGTAGGCTTCTCACCAGTCCTTGACGTGGGGGGCGACTTTGAGAAGAGAAAAAGTAATCTTTTCCTGATTGGAAAAATCATGAATAGGAAAATACCCTTCTAGCAGATTTAACCATTTATCTACAACGTCTGCATCTATCTGACCCTCAAATATGGGAATGTCAAAGTTAACTTGTACCTTAAAGGGTGTGGCACTTCTAGAGTAGCTACTAGAAGTAGATGTGTTTCCCCTGGGTAGTCACTAAAGGATTTGGGCAAAGTTGTCCATCATCATGTTCCTTTGTCACTCGAGGGCCTCTTCGAGCAATATTTTGATAGGATCTCCTGCCCCCTCGTCTTTCTTTTCATCCACCATGGGAGGCCGTCAGGATTTGCGAGGCTGGTCTTGCAAAGGTTCGACCAGTTCAAGCCCTAACTCCTTATATCCCGACCTCGTTGGGAACATGCAAAGAAAAACAGAGAAAGAGCAGACTGCTCTGATATCACTGATCCATATTTAAATAGGAATGCAACCATCTTCGTATATATATATATATATATATATATATATATATATATATATATAGATACGAAGATGGTTGCCATGATTAATCCTTTGATGTCACAAAACTACATGTCAATATTGATTTTCAGTTGATAATGTCAATTGCTTATTCTCGGATCCACGCAGAGGAGGATGAGTTGGTGGATTTTGAACCAAAGGAGGGGGTGCTTTAACAAATATGGGCTAGTCCCAAGGATTTTATCCTTTTTCATTTGGAAGCTAGCTTAGAAGGTTGCCATAGTGTGGCCTCCGGGCCTGCTAGGACTCTAGAAAGTGAATCTAAAATTTCGATAGGGCAGTCAAGCGGTAGTTTGGACACCCAAACCACTGCTCTCTCTATGTGTTATTTGAGTCCTCTAGATTTGGCTAGCCTAGGGCCCGAGTTTGTTTGTTAGGGATTGAAGTACTCTTCTTGGGGCTCCTTGGATCCAAGTTTTCTTTCCCTATTGTCTCTGAAATCACAGGAAGACATATATAATGTGTTATGAATTCCTTAGGGTTTTAAGAAGTTTTTGAACATAGTGGGGGTTCATCACTCTCATAAGCTCTTATGGATTTTTTTCCAGCCTGTATCTAATCTCAAGTGCCATCCACCGTGCCCTCCTTCAGTGAATTGGTGAAGGAGAGCCTAAATCCAACGAAAAATGAAGGTTGAATTGATTTTGTAAATGGTGCTAAGGTTTTTGGGGAGTAACCCTCCTATGAAAAATTAGGAGTTGCAATTCAGGAGTCTGAAAAAGTAAGGAAGATGAAAGGCAATTGTAACATCAAGAAGAAGAACAAATTTAGCCTTTCTCTGGCATTGGGGGTCAAATTATCCATACAAAAAGACGAGGAAATGTCCCAAAAATCCCTGATGGGGTGAGTAAGGGGATGAAAATTGTAAGAAATCTTTCAACCCTTGTCCTCGTACCTTGGACCCATCATCACAAACCATGATGGATAAGGTTATGTGCTTCCTAAATCCACCCCACCCCACATTTACCTGCTTGTACAACCTCTCCAAGGTAAACATGAGTTGAGAGTTACTGTGGCATGACCCAACATCCAAGTTCTAGTTATGTAAGTGGGGTCTACAAACTAGAAACATACTGCAACCTCCCAAGAGCACCACATCACCCAGATACCAGAAAACATCTGTTGATGTTCTTGCCCTAGGGATGAAATATTCCTTTCCTGACCCTAAATCCCAACCACACCCATGTCAAGCTATGCATGCAGCTAGAAGGCCCTAGTCATACACACATGCCTTCCTCCATGCGATTTCACCTAGAATCTCTCAGTTCAGAGGGTGCAACTAGCAACCCAGTTCCATATTTTCGAGACTAGCTACAAGCCAAATACCCAAACCAACCCAAAGCTTTCTAGAATTCAATCTAAGATGATAATAAGTCCATAAGATGAATACTAATGGTAGGTCTTGCTCAGAGATTGCCAAACACATGCTAAAAATTTCTGAAGCACATGGTAAACATAGTAACTATAGGTCATGAATGCATATCTTTTCGATGTCTTATTAACTTCATTAGAGAACTATCAAGAAGGCTCAATTCCCTCTCTAACTGGCTACAACAACACGTGTTAGCCCATGCATTCATATACCATTCAATAACTTATCAAACCATAACCAAGATCCATAACAAGAGTACATTATACAACAAGAACTAGCTACAACAACACTTATTAGCCCATGCATTCATGTACCATTCAATAACTTATCAAACCATAACCAAGATCCATAACAAGATTACATTATACAACAAGAATGTACCATGCCTATAACAATCATTTAACTAGAATAAATCCATAAAAAACCAGTCATAAAATCAACACAATAACCCATACAAGTGCTCATTGATCTCAATAAGTAATAACACATAATAACATATGCATAAAGCCAACCAAGTCTGGGACTTCAATGTAATACCCAACCATAGATTGAGCTGAACCAAATATCTCTTCTAGCCAATCACCCCCATGCCATATCTAAGCATGAATGTGGGATCATATGTGTTAAACAAAGATATCACCAACCATGGCTTCTAGAGGCCAAACGACCTCGACCTCAACACTCCACCACAATGATTTCACCTGAGTTGGTCCAGAAATCACTAATACCAAACAAGCTTGGATGCCTCTGACTTTCTTCACCATACCCAGAGGAATTTTCCTGTCTCCACCCATTCGTCAAGATTCCAAGAGAAATCCCATCTCCACCCTAGACCCTTGGGAATTTTCCTGAGGCCACCTCACTAGGATCCAAAGTCTAATGACCATCCAAATATTAATCGCAATAGGGAACCCACTACACCATGGCTATCCAGGAAATGGAAAGGCAATGATGAAACTACTATCAATCCAGGAAAATCCCATACCAATGACTAGAAATCCACCAAATAACCAAATGCATGTACCATGCATTCCAATCTCAACATTGAAATCACACATGAAACCTATTACTTGCAATGTTCTGCTACTATATTTGTTTTTCCATCCTTCTCTTTCGCTACCCATGAATTCCTTTACTTGCTTGCTTGCCTATGTCGAAGTGGTTTCTCTGTCTAAGTCCAAGTGAAAAAGCCTCAATGTCTAAGTGAATGCTAGAATGCTCCAAGAATGGTATAAATGTGTAAGAGTCTAAGAGTGATTAAGAGTAACCAAGAGTAACCAAGAGTAACCAAGAGAGACATAGAATGTTCTCTCCCTCCTTTTTTTCTCCTTTTTCCTTCATTTTCCCTTGAATTCATATTTGTGTCTCTTCATCTCCCTTTTCTTGTATTTTACTTTATTTCTCATATAAAATTGCCATTTATTGCCTTTTTGTCATTGCCAATTTCCATAGTCAATAATAAACCACAAGTGATGCCCACTATAATGTTTTCCCGTTGATTCAACTTGGAGTATGTGTCCCATGACCTTGGTTTAATTTATTTATATGGAAAATCAACATGGGGTTACTACAAACCCCTCCCCCTTAGGGGAACATCGTCCTCGGTGTTTTATGACACTTATGGCTAGAGAAGCATACTGCTAATGGAGCTTTATAAGACAACTTGATGCAGTATTTACAATGACCAACTGCTGAAAACATGACAAACATACTTCTTATTGGAACTTTATGAACACAACTTGATGTAATATTTACAATGACATATGTGTGTGTGTGTGTGTACATATATATACATGTACATATATCAAAATCTCCTTTGCTTCAACCAACAAATAAAGAAGGATATAATGCCCACATCTGATCAACCATCTTCCATGTAGCTTCATTCGGTCCAAAGTGCTTCCACTGGACTTTAATCTACTCTATTTATCGGTTCCGGAGCATGAGCTATTCTGCTGCAATGTGCATTGTGTCTCTGTATGGAACTCTCCCTCTAGTTCCACCTGTAATACAGACCAATCAATCACATGATCAACATCTTATACATATCTCTTAAGAAATGAAACATGGAAAACATTATGGACTTTGACCGATGGAGGTAGTGTAAGTCTGTATGCCACTAGTCCAATCCTCTCAAGGATCTCAAAAGGTCCATAATAACAAGGTGCCAACTTGACACATGATCTAATCCTCAAGGAGCTCTTCCTGGGCTTGATACACAAGTACGCATGCTCCCCAACCTGAAACTCCTTGAATGCTCTATGTTTATTTCACATAACTCTTCTGCCTAACTTTTGCTACCTTTATGTTCCTTTTTGTAACTTGCATCTCCTATTCCATCTCTGTCAACCTATCCAGCCCAATCAACACTTTGTTCATTGGATCACTCCAGCTGATAGGAGTATTACAACTTTGCCCATAGAGAGCCTCAAATGGTCTCATCTTCGAGGATTCTTGATACCCATTATTATAAGCAAACTCCAATAGTGGAAGATACTCCTCCCACTTCCTCCTTTGATGCATGACATACATCCTCAATGTATCCTCAAGGATCTTGTTAATCGTTTGAGTCTCTCCATCTATCTGTGGATGATAAGTTATACTGAAAGCTAACTCTGTCCCCAAGATTGCAAGTAACTCCTTCCAAAACCTGGAAGTTAACTTGGAATTTCTATATGATATAATCTTCTTGTGAACTCCATGCAACCTCACTATCTCCCCGATGAATATCTGAGCTGCCTCACTAGCTGAATTAGTACACTTCGCTGCAATGAAGTGAGCTACCTTACTCAACATGTCAACCAAAACCATGATGGAATCATGCTATCTCGATGTCCTTGACAATCCTGTAATGAAGTCCATGGGAATAACCTCCCATTTCCATTATGGAATCAGAATATACTACAATAGACCAACTGGATGCTTGAATTCAACTTTCACCTATTGACATTCCAAGCACCTTGCAACAAACTCAACCTCCTATTTCTTTAAATTCAACCAATAGTAGAACTTATTGATAGTTGTCAAAGTCTTCTGGTATCGTAGGTGGCCTGAATATGGCTTGACATGGAACTCTATTAATATAAGCTTCTTCAACTTGATACTATATTGCATATAAATCCTACTCTTGAATCTAACCAAGCCATCTGCTGTGAGATGGTACTCCTCATCCCTATCACCTTCAATTTGTTTTTGCAACCTCTGCTTCGATTGTTGGTACTTCTCATCATGTTGTCCTGCATGTAAGATTCATTCCTATAAATCTATCCCATAAGAGTTTACAATTGAAATATGATTCACCTACACTCTCCTACTAAGAGCATCCGCAACCCAGCTCTCCTTGCATAATGTACTTGATCTCAAAATCAAACTCACTGAGAGTAGCCAACGATCTTGCTTGCCTTGGATTTAGATTGGGTTGGTAAAAAAAGTACCTCAATCCACTATGATCACTCACCAAGACAAACCTCCTGCCAAAAAGATAACGTCTCCACATCTTTAATGCACGAATGATGGCTGCCAACTCAAGATCATGATTCACATAGTTATGCTCATGCTCATTTAACTTCCTTGATTCATAGAAAACCACTTGCCCTTCCTGCATTAGGACTACACGAAGTCCTTCCTTACAAGAATCTATACAAACCACAAACTCCTTGTCAAGATCTACAATCTTCAAAACCAAAGCATTGGTAAGCAACTACTTCAATTGATCAAAGTTAGCTACACACTTAGCAATCCATTCAAAATTCTTTCCTTTCCTCTACGAAGATGTAATAGGATAGCTAATGTTGGAAAATTTCCTGATGAACTGGCTGTAATAAACTTCTAGTCCCATGAATGATCTGACTTCATCCACATTCCTCAGATCTAGCCACTCCATGTTAGCCTTGATCTTTTCTAGGTCCACTGTTATCACTTCCTTGGAAACAACTTGTCCCAAGTAATGAATCTAAGTCTGAAAGAAACTGCATTTGATGAGATTGGCATACAACTTATGCTCTTTCAACAATCTCAACACCACTACTAGGTGCTCTACATTTTCCTCCTCATTCTTTGAATATACCAATACATCATCAACAAAGACTATGACAAACTTATCCAGGTAAGGGCACAACACATTGTTCGTCAAACACATGAAGGTGGCTAGAGAATTGGTAAGGCCAAAAGGAATCACCACAAACTCATAGTGCCCATACCTTGAATGAAATGTAGTTTTGTGGATGTCTTATTTTTTGATGTGCACTTGATTATATATTTGTTAGGTCCCTATACTACTAATGTAACCCGTTATTGTTATCAGTGTAACCCCCTTATTGTATTATTGTGCCCACATAGTCCCCATGTTGTTATTATTATGCCCCATAGAAGCCCACTATTGTTATTGTTGTGCCCCTACAATATTATTGTTATGTAGACTCTGATTGTATTGGGACCCCTTAGACTCCTGTATATAGAAAGGAGGTCTTGTCATTTGTATCATCCAAGAATTTTTCATTTGTGTAATGTAAAGGAGTTTTCCCCCTCAAAGAGGTTGATTTTTAAGTCATTGATCTTGTTAGTGTCAGTCTTTCCAGCCTTCCTAAAGTGATCAAATATGCTTTTACAAAGAGGTCTCAGAGTGTCCAGGTCAAATTTTGTCATTTCAAAGAGTTTTCAAGCAAAATTTGGTCACTAGGCATTAGGTCTAGGGTTTTCTTTCATTCTTTTCAAAATTGCCCAAATGACAATCTATGTCACTATTCAGCTGAGTCTATAATCATTCATAGGGTTGTCATTATCATCTCAGTGTCTAATGAGTCATTTTACACCTTGTTCATGCTTCAGTTGCGCCTAGGCAAGGTCATTTCCCTCTCCTAGGGTTTTGAAGGAAAATTCTCTTGGATGGTCAAATCATCGGCAAAACTTGTATCCTGATGTTCATACACCTTCCCCTATCCTTAAAGTACCTTATCAAACACTTTCCATCACTGAGATCCCCCAAATTCCTCATTTTTCCACAAACCCTAGTTTCTTGCTACAACTTGGCAATTTTCTAGGTTTGGCCTGTGTTTTGCCCTTTTGGACCCCTTCCCCTCGCTCAATCTCTGAGATTCCACTTTCCCCTGCTTCCTAACATCCCTCCCCACTACCAAAAATTTCCCCAAGAATTTAGAAGCCCCCTATCCCCTTCATTTCGCTTCATTTCCACAAAATTCCTTGTTTCACACATCGGGATCAGTTTCACTCAAAAGATGTTTCAGAGCAATCAAAGGTGAATTTTGGAAAACTGAGAGAGGTTTTTGTCCATAACAGGCCAAGGAAGAAAAACCTCCTTCACTTTTTGCACAGGTGTCATGGTTTTAGAGAAATGTCAAAAATACAATCGCCAGATCCAAGGAGGTTGGCCAAGGCACTAAAAGGACGGAAAAGGCCCGATCCACTCCAAATTTTGGCCAAATTCTCTTTGACTGAGCATGGTACTTTATTGGGGACTCCCAGCCCAAATTTCAAGAAATTTGGAGAAAATTTTGTCAATTGTGAATTTTTTGTGCCAAACACAGGTTTTCTCCACCAACACGTCACGCGCCGCGCGCGACCCTTTCGATGGGCAACTCCTTTTCAAGAAAAATAAGAATTTTTGGATTTTTCATGCAAAGATACACTTTCTCAGCAATTTCCAAGAAATTTCACCAAGTTTTGGGCTTCCAGAAAGTAAAAAAACAAGCAAAAAATGACTTTCTGCCACCTTTTTGACACACAGGAAGAAGTCTTGGGAGATTGCAATTTTGGAGGGGCAAATGGCCACCAAATTCAGAAATTCCAATTGGGTTGGAACGTAGACATCCAGACCTTTCCAACAAGCCCACTTTTGCCTCATTTGGACACCTGGAAGTGCCTCAAAAGCAGCTCCAAAGGCGCGCGACGCGTTTAGGATCATGGCGCGACGTGTTGGGCAGTTTTCACAGAAATTCACCTACAGCTCAGCAAAACGCAGTTTTGACTGCATTTGAATTTTTGGAGTAGATTTTGATCTTCCTTGTTGTAAATGATGTAACTTTATGATATTTTGACACTTATTTATCTCTTCTAGAAGATTCATTCATGAGATAGGCAAAAATTTAATGAATGAATTGGTTTCCTAGCTTATAGAGGCAAGTTGTTTTGACTGCCTAGTTTTCAGTGCTCAGTTTAGAATTGGTTGAAACAGCTCCAAGGATAGTGAGCTTGACCCCTAGAGGCAAGGAAAGATGTTAGATTGCCTATATTATGTACTTTCTTGGTCATTTTCATGGTTGGACTCTTGAGGGAGAAGCTTCTATTGTATTACTCATTGTATCTCTGCAATTTTTGGCAAAGGAAGACCAGGGTTTTGCAGTCCTTTTTGGGATTCCTGTGGTTACATGTATTGATGGTGTGTTTCTCTTTGTACTTGTAAGTTTGTTATGTGATTCATCTTCTTACTTTTCCTTCTGCAAATTAGGCAAATGAAGTGTTAAAGTAGAATTCATGATTGCCATGCTCTGCTTTTAAGTTTGCTTAATATCAATGTTTTCATTTGTTTAAGGAGAAATCAAGGTGTTTACTTGCTCTCCTTAGCTCCTCACCAGTCATTCTTGCCCATCTGACTCTTTCAAAGGCATCAATACAGTCTCCTACCTTGCCCCAAAGAACCCCCTGCAAAAACTGTGTCCAATCCCCGCACCCAAAATTGCCTTTCCCCGATTTTCCACCACCTAAAAATTTCAAATCAAACCTTTTATCAGTTTACTAGCCTAAAATCAGTGTTCTTTATTGGTTATCTCCGCCCTTTGAAGATCTTTGCCGAGATATACCGGAGAGAGCCCTCTCCTGCCCCGTAGGGCTAGCTACGAGGCTAAGTGGTTTGATGTTGCCTTGGAGTTTGCCTTTCTCAGCCTGAGGTGAAATTTCAAGCGCTAACATATTGGCGACCATACTGGGGAAGAAAAAATGGTTACTTGTTGATGTCATTTGTTTTATAAGCTACAGACGGAGCCTGAAGTTATGCCAGGTAGCCTTCGAAACGCTTTTGCTTTGCATTAGCGGAAGTAGATAAACGCTGCTTCAGTCAATCTCCGGTCTAGCTTGTAATCGTGACATCTAACTTGTTAATTACCCCAGTACATGTATCAAGTCCAGATCTGATTGTTGATGGTGGACAACGATCAGACACTTGAAAGGCTGAAATCATTCACTTGACGACTCTAAATCAGTTTCGAGATCAGATCCAAAGACTCCACTGGAGGATGATCCCGACCAGCAAAAACATGAAAGGACAATATGGACATATCAGGTATTCAAGTTGGAATTTCATCCAAGACATTTTGTTCTTTGTCATAAATTATTTCTTCTCTTTTCCCAAGAATGTCAAGAAGGCTTTGCAAAGTATATTGTATTTGAGAAGAGATCCTCGACCCGCAGTTGATTCTTTCCCTTTGAAGCTCGTGAAAACCAAAGATTTGCATGCCTTTGAGCTTGATCAAGATCCTTTTTCCGAATTTTGTGATGACCATCTTCAAATTGATGAGCCCCAAGAGACCAAGACTGATTCTATACTTGCTGTACATACCCCTACACCTTGTAAAATTCCAGATCAGTATAAACCTCTTGTTTTACCTTCTATTCTTCATGCTTTCCCCAAAAAATATGATCTATACTTGCCGAGGTTCGATGGTGAAAGTAAGAATGTCAACGCTGAGCAACATGTGCAGAATTTTGAGTCTTTTCTAGACCTTTTTGAAGTTGATAGCGAAGATGTCAGTATAAGGCTTTTTGCTCTTTCTTTGCAAGCCAAAGTCAAGAGTTGGTTCAAAGCCCTGCCTGATGCGAGCATCTCAGATTTCCAGCAGTTTGTCAAAGTTTTTCTCGACAGGTGGATGATCAGACAAAACCTTTTCTTGATTGTAGAAGAGTATAACCAGCTGAAAAGATTGCCAGGGGAGATAGTACAACAGTTTTCAGCCAGATTTAACCAAGTTTATTATTCGATGCCAGTTGATATAAGGCCTACTCCTAGATCGGTTCTCTTGCACTATCCGGGTGCCTTTGATCCGAAGATGGAGTTTCAGCTGAGAGAAAGGGATATTGCAACACTTCACGAGATGCAAAACGGTGCAGTAAATGTAGAGGCTCATCTGCTGATCCGACGGGCAAGGTTGAAGGAAGAAGAGATGAAAAACATAGATCCGAAAAAATCGACATCTCTAGAGGTAAAGCTTGACATTTTGGTAAGTACAGTGGAAAAGATGATGGACAGGATCACCACAAGGAATGATTATGATGTTCAAGCTCATGGCTCGTTGATTGAAGAAGAACAAGTTGCTGATCCAAAACATTTTGTTTCTTATCCCAGTTGTCATAGTGATTGTTTTATAGATCCTTGTGAAGAAGAAAGAACTGTTGACATGACCTGCATGCTTGATGATATGTTTTATATTGATGATTTGCCTCAGTTTGATCAGTATGATGATGATTATGTTCTCCAAACAAAAGCTAATCTTACAGACAAATCAGCAGCTAGTTTGTGGGAGGAAGAGGTTCACTTACAGCAGCTCGAGTACAATGATCAAATGATGCATATCAGCTATGACAATGATGAGGAAAGTGCAACACAGTTTGAAGTAAGTGGAGGATCTTTGCCTTTTTGTTTTGATTCGTTTGAGTTCATCAGAGATAACTACCATGCAATCAGAAATCAAATGTCAACAAGTCTTGATTTGAATCATCTTGAGAGCAATGAAAATTTTGTTCAAGACTTCTCATATTCAGATATCCAGCCCCCGAAAGCCATTGATTGTCAAGTTGCAGTTGAAGACTTGGGAGTGCAACACATGATTTAATGATTCAAGATGACTCCGTACCATTCTGTTTTGAATCATTTCAGTTTTTGAAAGGTAGATTGCATAGTAAATCTTCAAATGAACAGCCTATAACAAATCAACAATCTCTCAGTGTTAATGTTGAGGATGAGATAGACAACAAAATTCTTGAGCAACCTGTAGCATCAAATTTGCAGCCACCAAATGAAATTGAAGGGCAGATTACAGATGAAGTTGTGGAAGACGAAATACATGATTTGATGATGCAGGAAGACTCTATACCCTTTTGTTTGGAAGCATTTCAGTTTATAAGGCAGAATCTTTGTAAAATCTCTCAAGAAAAAGATGAACAGCTAGAAGGATGTCATACATTTTCAATGGATACATTACAACAGTCTTTTCAAGTTTTTCATGATCCAATAGCTGATGTTTTGGATGAGGTTTGCAGTCAAAGTCTTTCTCCATTGACTACATGTGAGCTTGAAACATGTGCTGCTATGAATTTGATCCGGCAGCCGGTTTCTTTATCATTTTCAGCAGAGGTCTCGTCACAAGGCTCAGATCAAAGTTTGCATTCATGGTATGAGGAGAAGAGAAGTAATCCATTGGATGAGCTAAGTCCCATTGTGCATGAACTTCAAGATCCTTATGCAGTGTTTTTGGAGGCGGATAGAGAATTCATATCATTCAACGGATCTGTTTCTAAGTTATCATGGGAGTTTCCTTTCAGTAGTTCTCTCTTGTTGTTCGTAAGTGAGCACTTGCGGAAAATTCGAAAAGCAGATGGAATACTTACTTGGTTGCACTGGTTGTTTCATTTCACTTGATCAGGTGATGAATGAAACTGTTAGAGTAGGTTTTGATGAATAAGCTCCACTTTGAGCATCATTTTTAGTTGGTCGATTGTGTTTAAGTATTGAGTCAGTTTTTAGTTGAGTCATGAGTCCTTTGTAAGTCAATTTTCAGTCTTGTTGTTAAGTTAGTTGGTGTCGGTTTTCAGTCATGCATTTTAGTTTGAGTTTTTGACTCCATTGCCCAATGGATAAGGCGCTGGTCTGCTCTCCCAAAGATCTGCCGTTCTTGGCACCTCCAAGGAGCTACCATCCCCATTGGAGCCAATGTTAGTGTCAGTCTTTCCAGCCTTCCTACAGTGATCAAATATGCTCTTAAAAAGTGGTCTCAGAGTGTCCAGGTCAAATTTTGTCATTTCAAAGAGTTTTCAAGCAAAATTTGGTCACTAGGCATTAGGTCTAGGGTTTTCTTTCATTCTTTTCAAAATTGCCCAAATGACAATCTATGTCACTATTCAGCTGAGTCTATCATCATTGATAGGGTTTTCATTATCATCTCAGTGTCTAATGAGTCATTTTACACCTTGTTCATGCTTCAGTTGCGCCTAGGCAAGGTCATTTCCCTCTCCTAGGGTTTTGAAGGAAAATTCTCTTGGATGGTCAAATCATCGGCAAAACTTGTATCCTGATGTTCATACACCTTCCCCTATCCTTAAAGTACCTTATCAAACACTTTCCATCACTGAGATCCCCCAAATTCCTCATTTTTCCACAAACCCTAGTTTCTTGCTACAACTTGGCAATTTTCTAGGTTTGGCCTGTGTTTTGCCCTTTTGGACCCCTTCCCCTCGCTCAATCTCTGAGATTCCACTTTCCCCTGCTTCCTAACATCCCTCCCCACTCCCAAAAATTTCCCCAAGAATTTAGAAACCCCCTATCCCCTTCATTTCGCTTCATTTCCACGAAATTCCTTGTTTCACACATCGGGATCAGTTTCACTCAAAAGATGTTTCAGAGCAATAAAAGGTGAATTTGGGAAAACTGAGAGAGGTTTTTTTCCACAATAGGTGAAGGAAGAAAAACCTCCTTCACTTTTTGCACATGTGTCATGGTTTTAGAGAAATGTCAAAAATACAATCGCCAGATCTAAGGAGGTTGGCCAAGGCACTAAAACGACGGAAAAGGCCCGATCCACTCCAAATTTTGGCCAAATCCTCTTTGACTGAGCATGGTACTTGATTGGGGACTCCCAGCCCAAATTTCAAGAAATTTGGAGAAAATTTTGTCAATTGTGAATTTTTTGTGCCAAACACAGGTTTTCTCCACCAACACGTCGCGCGCCGCGCGCGACCCTTTCGATGGGCAACTCCTTTTCAAGAAAACTCAGCATTTTTGGATTTTTCATGAAAATATACACTTTCTCAGCAATTTCCAAGAAATTTCACCAAGTTTTGGGCCTCCAGAAAGTCAAAAAATAAGCAAAAAATGACTTTCTGCCACCTTTTTGACACACAGGAAGAAGTCTTGGGAGATTGCAATTTTGGAGGGGTAAATAGCCACCGAATTCAGAAATTCCACTTGGGTTGGAAAGTAGACATCCAGAGATTTCCAACAAGCCCACTTTTGCCTCATTTGGACACCTGGAAGTGCCTCAAAAGCAGCTCCAAAGGCGCGCGATGCGTTCAGGATCAGGGCGCGACGTGTTGGGCAGTTTTCACAGAAATTCACCTACAGCTCAGAAAAACGCAGTTTTGACTGGATTTGACTTTTTGGAGTAGATTTTGATCTTCCTTGTTGTAAATTATGTAATTTTATGATATTTTGACACTTATTTATCTCTTCTAGAAGATTCATTCACGAGATAGGCAAAAATTTAATGAATGAATTGGTTTCCTAGCTTATAGAGGCAAGTTGTTTTGACTGCCTAGTTTTCAGTGCTCAGTTTAGAATTGGTTGAAACAGCTCCTAGGATAGTGAGCTCGACCCCTAGAGGCAAGGAAAGATGTTAGATTGCCTATATTATGTACTTTCTTGGTCATTTTCATGGTTGGACTCTTGAGGGAGAAGCTTCTATTGTATTACTCATTGTATCTCTGCAATTTTTGGCAAAGGAAGACCAGGGTTTTGCAGTCCTTTTTGGGATTCCTGTGGTTACATGTATTGATGGTGTGTTTCTCTTTGTACTTGTAAGTTTGTTATGTGATTCATCTTCTTACTTTTCCTTCTGCAAATTAGGCAAATGAAGTGTTAAAGTAGAATTCATGATTGCCATGCTCTGCTTTTAAGTTTGCTTAATATCAATGTTTTCATCTGTTTAAGGAGAACTCAAGGTGTTTACTTGCTCTCCTTAGCTCCTCACCAGTCATTCTTGCCCATCTAACTCTTTCAAAGGCATCAATACAGTCTCCTACCTTGCCCCAAAGAACCCCCTGCAAAAACTGTGTCCAATCCCCGCACCCAAAATTGCCTTTCCCCGATTTTCCACCAAAATCCTAAAAATCTCAAATCAAACCTTTTATCAGTTTACTAGCCTAAAATCAGTGTTGTTTATTGGTTATCTCCACCCTTTGAAGATCTTTGCCGAGATATACCGGAGAGAGCCCTCTCCTGCCCCGTAGGGCTAGCTACGAGGCTAAGTGGTTTGATGTTGCCTTGGAGTTTGCCTTTCTCAGCCTGAGGTGAAATTTCAAGCGCTAACAGATCTATCTTTTCTATCTTTTTGTGAGCTAGTTTCATAACATTTGGTATCAGAGCTTTGGATTCTAGGGTTTCGCTGCTCCAAAAGGGTTATTGTGGAATGTTGACGATAAATTTTTCACTACGAAGTTTCAGAAGCTAACAAAAAAACCCATTTGAGCTGAAATTGTTATGAATCTCAAGTACGAATTTCAGATCTTTCCTTGCTGTATTTTCAGAGATATGATTTGAGGAAGTTAGGGTTTTTGCAAGTCCCATAAATCAATCTTAAACAGGTTATCATGGAATTTTCACTATAATTTTGTTTCTATGAAGATTCAGACTCTGAAATTAAAATCCATTTGAGCTAAAATCGTGGTGAAGCTTGGGACCAAATGTCAGATCTTTTTTCGTTATATTTTCAAAGATATGGTCCAAGAAATTTAGGGTTTTTGTAGTCTCCCGAATTACTTCCCAAACAGTCGACCATGGGAAAATCATCATAACGTTCTCTCTGAGCATCAGATTGAAATTTCGTAAGAAGTTATAGAAAGAAGACATAATTTACTTCTCTATGTATCATTTTAACATCCGAAGGTCAAAATAGCGACACGTGGCACTTAGTACAAGTTTGATCTACTTAAAAAGTATATTATCAGGTCATCTTGGGAGATTGGACATAACTTTTTCTCGGAGAATCAAATTTCAATCAGAATTGTGGAATTGGAAGGAGGACACAGAGGGCTACTGCAGGTATCAATTCAAGTCCTTAGAGATTTGAAATTTCAGAGATACAACAGATTCAAGGTCAAGATCCTAAAAGCAAGAAAAATAATGAATTGAATCAAGAAAATAGAAACACATAGTAATCAAAATTGGATGGATGATTTGAAGAATGCGATCGAAGCTAAGATAAATAGTTTTACGTATGCCATGGAAGCTGATATCAATGCTATGAAAGCATATTAGAAGAAAGGCGTGGAATATTTGAAGAAAGACATGGAAGATTTGAAGGAAGGTGGGACAAAGCAGCTACAAGAATGGCCTCCTAATGGCAAAAAGGTAGTAGAGGAAACTCATGATGGGAACAAAAGTAATGTTAATCATGATTTCATAAAATCTAATGTTGGATTGAAGACCCAACATATTCAAAAGATAGATATGAGGAATTTTGATGGCAAGGATCCCCTAGCATGGATACTACAGATGGAGAAATATTTTGATCTACATAATGTACAAAACACATGAAAGGTACGTATTGCATCTTTATATTTAGAACCAAATCAGTTTGTATGGTATAGAGGGATTTGTCCTGGTAAACAACTTGTCACCTAGTCAATTTTCACGAAGGAAATGATAGCACATTATGAGGACACAAAAAGCAACACCTTCTTTAGCCAATTGATAAATCTCAAACAAAAGTATTGAATGAAAAAGCACATTGAGGACTTCCAAAAATTGAATATAAGGGTAAACGATATTCGAGAGAAGCATAGGATTTAAGTTTTCATAGGGAATTTAAATGATAACATCCAACATGAGGTTGACCTTTGGGAACTTGATTCATTGGAGAAGGCATACAGGTTCACAAGAAAAATTGAAAGCAAAATTATGGTAACAAGGAAGTCTACTACTCATAACTATAAATATGGAATTGTTGTTGCTCCTAGATTTTCACCACCTATAAGGTTAACACCAAAAAAACTAGAAGAAAAAAGAGAAAAAGTGCTTTGCTACAATTGTGATAGAAAATACACTACAGGTCATAAGTGTCCCGAGAAGAAATTAATTTACATAGATGGGGAAGAGGAGCAAGAAAAGGAACAAGAAACATCAAAAGAAGAGGATATACACCAGGAACCAATCCTAGAGAAATAAGAAATGAATTTGACTATATCTTGTAATGCGTTGATAGGAATTACCACTCCTCAAAATCTCAATATAGAAGGGCATATCAAGAAGGAAAAAGTAATAGTGTTGATTGATTCGGGTAGTACCCATAGTTTTATTCATTGTAAGATAGCCAAGGAATTGAATTGATTCCTATATCCAACACCAGAGTGTCAAGTAATGGTTATAAATGGAGGAACCATAAATTGCTCTGGAAAGTGCCATAATATCAAGCTATCCATGGGAGAATATGTATTGAATAGTCCAATGCTTTCCATTCCAATGGGTGGTGGAGATGTTGTACTAGGAGTCCAACGGCTACAATTTTTTGGTATAGTAGCTTTTAATTTTCAAGAACTTTTCTTGAATTTTTTTGGGAAGGAAAGGAAGTTGAATTAAGGGGTATCACAAGGAAACTGAGAAAGTTAAACACCTCTAACAACATGAAAAAGCTTCTAAAGAAAGAACAATGGGGCATAATTGCACAATTATGTTCACTAGAGGTTCCCACATCAAAATCATCTATTTCTCCATATCTCCAAAATGGTTTGGACAATCATTCCAAGGTATTTGAGACTCCCAAAGGCATCCCACCTATTTGTGATCATGATCATGCTATTCATTTGATTCCAGGAAGTGCTCCCCCAAACATCAGGCCTTACAAATATCCATATGCCCAAAAGAGTGAAATTGAATGTATGGTTGCATAAATGCTAGAGGTTGGTATAATTCAACCTAGTCAAATTTCTTTCTCTACTCCAGTGGTATTGGTACATAAGAAGGATGGATCATGTTGCATGTGTCCAGATTATAGGGAGCTCAACAAGATTACTATTAAATACAAATTTCCCATTCCTATCATTGATGAATTACATGGAGGAATTTACTTTACCAAGTCGAATCTTCGTTTAGGATATCATCATATCAGAATGAAGAATGAAGACATTCCAAAAACAAAATTTAGAACTCATGAGGGTCATTATGAATTTTTGGTCATGCCTTTTGGCCTTACCAATGCACCTTCTACATTTCAAGGTTTGATAAATTCCATTTTCAAACCCTTCCTTAGAAAAGTTTTGTTAATAATTTTTGATGATATACTAATCTACAACAAGTCATGGAAGGATCATGTTCAACATGTTGACAAGGTGCTCAAATTATTGGAGGAGAAACAATTATATGCAAAAATATCCAAATGTTTCTTTGGAGTAAAAGAGGTGGAATATTTGGGTACTCAGTTAGCTCATAGCTTATCTTATCATCCTCAATCTGATGGGAAAACTGAGATAGTGAAAAAATGTTTGGAAGGATATATTTTTTGCTTTGTATCTGATAAACAAACATAATGGGTCAAGTGGTTTCCTCTGGTTGAATGGTGGTATAACACTGCCTTCCATATTGCAGCAAAAATGACCCCATTTATGGCACTTTATGGATATCATCCACCATCCATCACATCATATTTAAAAGAAAATTCTAAGGTTCAAGCATTGGAAGATCACATCAAGAACCAACAACAAGTTCTCCAACTCTTAAAGGATAACCTCAATATGGCACAAAATAGAATGAAACAACAGGCAGATCAACATCGCAACGAAAGAAGTTTTGATGTAGGTGACTGGGTCTTTCTACGACTACAACCATACAAAAAATGTCCCTCAAGCAAGCTAAGAAGGATAATAAATTATCACCAGAGTATTATGGTCCGTACAAGGTGTTACAAAAGATTGGTACTATGGAATACAAATTGGAGCTTCCTGCATCTTCTCGAGTGCACCCAGTTTTCCATGTTCCATGCTTAAAGAAGGTTATAGGTGAGAATATCCCAGGTCAAACAATATTGCCAAAAATTGATGAGGAAGGAAAAATCATATTGGAATCGGAAGTAATCACAAAATAAGAAATCGACAACTATGAAATCGATCAATTTTAGAGTATCTCATCAAGTGGAGGAACTTACCCACTAAAGATTCCACATGGGAGGATGAGAATTTTATACAGAAGCATCCAAAACTACTCAAGCATTGAGGACAACACTTTTTGAAGGAGAGGGGCATGTTAGGTACCTATACTACTAGTGTAACCCCTTATTGTTATTAGTGCAACCCCCTTATTGTATTATTGTTCCCATATAGTCCCCATGTTGTTATTATTATGCCCCATAGAAGCCCACTATTGTTATTGTTGTGCCCCTACAATATTATTTTTATGTAGTTTCTGATTGTATTGGGACCCATTAGACTCCTATATATAGAAAGGAGGTCTTGTCATTTGTATCATCCAAGAATTGTTCATTTGTGTAATGTAAAGGAGGTTTCCCCCTCGAAGAGGTTGATTTTTAAGTCGTTGATCTATCTTTTCTATCTTTTTGTGAGCCAGTTTCATAACAATCTTGATCTCAGGTCAATCTTTGAACATACTAGAACTCCCTTCAGCTGATCAAACAAATCAACAATCCGAGGCAACAGGTACATGTTATTGATAGTCACCTTGTTCAACTATCTGTAATCAATGCACAATCTAAGAGTATTGTTCTTCTTCCTTACAAGAAACATTGACGCACCTTAATGAGACACACTTGGCCTTATGAATCCCTTATCAAGCATCTCTTGAAGCTGCAACTTCGAATCCACCAACTTAGGCGTGATCATCTTGTAAGGTTCCTTAGATGCTGGTGTTGCTCCTAGCATCAACTCAATAGAAAAATCCACTTCCCTATGAGGTGACAACTTTGGAATATCTGCAGGAAACAAATCCTAAAACTATTGCAAGATAGGATACTTCCTCAGGACTTCATCATCCTAAACATCCTTCCCTTTATCAATGGAAACATGTACTACAAAAAATAAAAATCCTTTCTTGGGACAATGCTTATCTTGCATAGTTGTAACCATTCTCACTGATGTAGGCTTCTTCTTTCCCTACAAGACTCTCTTTTCTCCATCATCATATAGGAACTCAATGGATTTTTCATAGCAATCCACCTTGGTCTTATGAATGAACAACCAATCCATGCCTAAAAGCATGTTATATGAACCCAAAGGAAGCACATTTATATTTGTTGATGTAGGCATGCCATTAATCTCAAATGCACAAGATCTCATCTAGTGATGAACACTTTTCTTGGTCCCTATATCCAACTACAGCAACTAATATTTTGCATGCACTTCTTTATTCAACCAACACTGATCCACCAGGACAGGACTACTATAGCTATAATTCAATCCAGGATCAATCAAAATAGAAATAACTTGATCACAAAGCTTACCTTCCATCTCGATAATAGATGCTTGATGATACGCCTTTCAATTATCCACCGCTGCATAGATTTGGGGAATGTTCTGATCAACATCCCCAATTGTCTGCACCTCCTAAGAACTGTATATATAAGTTTTGCCACCCTGATGTGATGGGAAATCCCTCCTATTATGGTCTCCATCATAGGTCCAACACCTAAAAGGCTTTCTGCCATAGCCTTTATTCTGCTGCTCCTCAGGCTAAGGCCCATGTCCTCTCTCAGTTGCATTGAATTTCTAATGAGGTGCCACATTTTCCTTGTCACTTGCATCCTCAAAAATTCCTTACTTATTAGACCGTTTTCATTTAGTCTTCTCATTATCTTTCCAGTCATGCTTGAACTTAGGTTTGCACTTTGACTGCTCATAGCAATGCTTTAGCTTTTTAATGGCTTCCTCCAATGATCGAGGCTCATCAAACTGAATCCAGACTCTGAATGCTACCAACAACCCACTAATGAACCTTTGGATCTTTGCTTTCTCATCCTTGAGGTAAGGCAAATATCTCATCAACTTTAGAAATTGGTTATGTATTGTTCATCTATCATCGAACCTATCCTGAGCTCACATAATTCTTTGGCCTTTCCATCATAATATCTCTCAGACATGTACCTCTTCCTAAAGAGTCTTTCAAACTCATCCCATATCAGATCCTCTTCTCTGATGCCTCTGACATGCTTAAATATTCCCACCAAATATCTACTTTTCCCTTGAGACTAAAGGTAACTATCTTGGCTTTCATGTTTTCTGAATAATCACAAGAATTTATTCATCCCAAGCAACTGTGCTTTTGCATCTTATAATTTCTTCAATTCTCCATCAAATGTAGGAGGCTTTTCTTTCTTGAATTCCTCTAGAAAGTATCCCTTCTCACTTCTCCTACAAGGATGTTGGTGGTGATGGCGATGATGTCTCTCAAAGCCAGAGCTAGAATAAAATCCATGAATACTAGCCCTCCTCTCAGGTGTATCCAAGGATCTGCCACTCTTTACTGTATTATCCCTATCCATCTTGTACCCTTTTTGAGACCTACTTCCATTCACACTGTTAGTATTTTCTTCCTGTCCATGACTGATCCCCAACTATCCATACTTCTGCAAATATAAAAGGATTTGGAGGATGATTGCATTAACCTCAACTTTATTTTCTTAAGCTATGACAAGCCTTTCTCGTGCCTTAATCAACAACTCATTGCATGCCTTGCAAATCAAGAATTTTTCCTTCAAACTTCTCAATGTGTCTGCCAAACCAGGAGATTGTCCCTCTCCTTGCTGCTGTACTGATCTATCCCATCTTATAGATGTCTCTTCAGGCTTGTACAAAGAGTCATATGAACTACATTCAACTATTATGCTCTTCATCTCTTGTCCTTCTATTTCTTGCAATATGCCACTGTTAGCTACATAAAAACATAATCAAAATCATATCTCAATGTATCTCACGAGAGGCTATTACATCTGCACAGGCTAATCCAGATTAACCTGATACAACATCTCAAGCATACCATCTCATACATGGATATCATAACCATAACATCAATTGAATAACATGCATGCATAATAACATATAGACAATTGACATGCATGTGTACTAATATGCATTTACCCTAAGGTCCAATGTTGCAACTTGGCTTTAATACCACCCTGTAACACCCCACCACACATTTACCCACTTGTACAAGCTCTTTAGGGTAAACATGAGCTGAGAGTTACTATGACATGACCCAACATCCAAGTTCTAGTCATGTAAGTGGGTTCTACAAACTAGAAACATACTGCAACCTCCCAGGAGCACCACATCACCCAAATACTAGACAAAATCTATTGATGATCTTGCCCTAGGTTGGAACTATATTTTTCATGACCCTACATCCCAGCTGCACGTATGCCAAGTTGTGCATATGGCTAGAAGTCCCCAACTGCACACACATGCCTTCCTCCATGCGGTTGTAGCTGAAATCTCTCGGTTTAAAGGGTGTGGCGAGAAACCTAGTTATGTATTTTCAAGGCTAGCTACAAGTCAACTACCCAGAACAACCCAGAACTTTCCAGAATTCAATCTAAAATGATAATTTGTCTGTAAAATGAATACTAAGGCTAGGTCCTGCTTAGAAATTACCAAACACATGTTAAACATTTCTTCAAACACATGGTAAACATAGTAACAACAAGTCATGAATGCATATATGTTCATTGTCTTCTTAACTTCATTAGAGGACCATAAAAAAGTCTCAATGCCCTCTCAAACTATCTACAACAACACTTGTTAGCCCATTCATTCATATACCATTCAATAACTTATCAAACCATAAGAAATATCCATAAAAAGAGCACATTATACAACAAAAATATACCTTGCCTATAACCAGAATAAATCCATGACAAACCAACCATAAAATCGACATAATAACCCATACAAGTTCTCATTGATTTCAATACGAAATAACATATGCAAAAATCTAACCCAAGCCAGGGACTTCCACATACCACCCGACCATATATTGGACTGAACCAAATCTCTCTTTAAACCAATCACCCCCCTGCCATATTCAGAGCATGAATGTGGGATCATATGGGTTAAACCAAAATAGAACCAGTCAGGGCTTCTAGAGGCCAAACCACCTCAACCCTAAACCACAATGATTTCACCTAAACCGACCTAGAAATCAATAACACCAAACAAGCTTGGATGCCTCCAACTTTCTTCACCATACCCAGAGGAATTTTCCTGTCTCCACTCATCCATCAAGAGTTCTAGGAAAAATCCCATCTCCACCCTCGACCCTTGGGAATTTTCCTGAGACCACCTCACTAGGATCTAAATTCCACTGACCATCCAAAGCTTAATCACATCAGGGAACCCACTACACCATGACTATCCAGGAAATGGCAAGGCAAGATTGAAACCATTGTCAATCCAGGAAAATACCATACCGATGACAGGAAAGCCACCAAATAACCAAATGACTGTACCATGCATTCAAATCTTAGCCATGAAACCACACATGAAACTTGTTACCTGCAATGTTCTCCTGTTGAAGATATTTTTCCAACCTTCTCTTTCGCTACCCACAAATTCCTTTGCTTGCTTGCCTATTTCCAAGTGCTTTCTCTGTCCAAGTCTAAGTGAGAATACCTCAATGTCCAAGTGAATGTTATAATGATCCAAGAATTCTCTAAGTGTGTAAGAGTGTAAGAGTAACCAAGAGTAACCAAGAGTGACATAAAATGTTCTCTCCCTCCTTTTCTTTCCTTTTTCCTTAATTTTCCGTTGCATGCATCTTTGTGTCTCTTCATCTCCCTTTTCTCCTATTTTCATTTATTTCTCATATTAAATTGCCATTTGTTGTCTTTTTTCCTTTTCCAATTCCATTGCCAATTTCCATAGCTAATAATAAACCACAAGTGATGCCCAATATAATGTTTTCCCCTCCATTCAACTTGGAATACATGTCCCATGACCTTAGTTTAATTTTTTTACATGGAAAATCAACTTGGGGTTCTTACAAAAATTCGGGTTATCAACCCTAAAATTGTAGCCATACAAGGAAAATTCACCTATTGTCAAATGTCCTCTGGAGGTGTCTCTGCTAGCCCAAGGTTGGATTCATTTGTGCTTCCAAGTTGCAGACTGTTAGAGTCGGTTTTGAGCCCTCCATCAGCGATCAAAACTCTTTGCATTTGCATAGGTAGGTGTCTCATCAGTGTCAATTTTTGCATCCCATTAGGCATGCCATAACCCTGATGGAGGAGCTGGTGTATTTATACCCCTCTTGGCATTGCTGGATCAGGTCATTTAAGTCATTAAGCTCTTTCAAACTTGTCTTGTCTTGTCTTGAGGTCAAATTCCTAGGTTTAGGGTTTTGGTCAAGTATGTTTACAAGGTCATGTTTATGAAGGTCAATAAGTGCTCAGCAAGCCAGAGGGATGATTGTAAAGATGTTTCTTCGAAATTTTTTATCTTGTACAGTTAATTTTCACCTTGGATTTAAAAACTTTGTTTTTAAAGGCAAGGTCATTTTTCAAATTTTTGTAAAAAGTGATGAAATTTCAAAAGACTTCAGCGGACAACATGTAACCCTGGTCTCCTTGCCAAGATCCCTCAGACGATCTCCCTGCAAAAAGAATCAAGCCAAAGCACTAAATGAGTCAATTTCAGGACAAAGGAAACTAAAAAGTCAGTTTTATAAAGTGTCAAAGAGAAACATTAGAAAGTGGGTTTGAGCATGAAATTTATTCAAATAAAGCTTATAAAGACCCAATCTCCCTCCTTTTACTCTCATTGTGCATTCAAGACACTTGCAAGAGAGATTGGGCGAGCATCCAAGCGATTTTGAGTGAAAACTGGTCGAAATTGGGAGCAGGACAGGCGCGCGACCCGTCAGAGCTCAACCCGCAGTGTAATTTCATAACGGGCACGACCCGTCAGGCGCGCACGATCCGTTGGGTGAGGCACGCGACCCGTCAACGACCTCCCTTCCAAACTCATTGCAAATTCGTTCAAGCACCCTCCAAATCATCAAATTGCTTGAGGTAGGTTCTCCAAACTTGAAAATGGTTGTTGGTTATGTTTAAAAGACATCATGAATGTGTTTAAAGATCAAATTGTGCAAGAGGAAGAGGCTCCATACGGCTACAATGTTTGATTATTAAAATGTGCTAGGGTTTATTGCTGTTCATGTTTTTTCCCTTGTAATTATTTTCCTCTTTCCCCTTTTCACTTCCCTTGTATTTCCATGTAATTTCCCCTTGCTAAATTGTAAAATAAATACAAACCCTACCCCTCTCCCTAAACACTAAAACTCAAACCCTAACCCTACCTCTCCATATGCCCATGTAAACACATGAATTTGATGATGCATGTGCAGTGATGTTCGCAGTATTTTTCCCTAAGTTCCCTATTGTATACATGTATTCCCGTTTTCCTTGTAAAAAATGTCCCTCCCCTAACATTTCCATCATGTTCCTTGTTCCCTTGAAACAACATATAAATCAGCTTTTTACAGGCAGAAACAGCAGCACAGTTTGTCCACTTTGCTCCTTAAACAATGTCAGAAACCGAAACCTATGAGCAAAGTGATGACCAGTCATCAGCTTCAGAGATTGAGGTACAGAGGAGGCCTCATAAGGGTGGAAAGGGTGGTCATCATAGGCGAGAGGAGCCCACCCCTTTGACAGAGTTACAAGCTTGTCCTATGGCAGTCTCATGTTTCCAGTACATGTCTTGCTATGAATTTTGTGAGAGGATCTCTCGGATTCAGCACCACCAAGAGTTGGCTGGATTTTTTGTTTTTCACTTGCATGATGGACATGTCAACCTTGCTGGGGTGGACTTCACTTTGACACCTGAGGTGATTGCACAGGCTATAGGGATACCAAATGTCGGGGAGATATGGAATAAGCGCAAGGTGCTGGATAGTGTTCACTTTGAGCCTTTTGTCCGGCCACCATTCATGAGACATTTGGCAGGTGTGTTTCCATTCAGGTTTCTCAGGAGCAAGTATGCTCCCATGAGGAGGCTCATCATGCACTATTTTACCTGTGAGGGCAGATTTTCACAGGTATATTCATACCATATTCGCCTCTTGATGCACTTCACCTGAGTGAGGATGATGAACATCCCTGTTTTCTTCTATCAGAACATTGAGAAAATGGTGTCCATGATGCAGAGGAAGACCCCGACACAGCAGTACATGAGCCTTTATCATTATGGTTTGATTCAGCTTGTAGTATTGCATCAGTTGGCTCAGCAGGGCATCTCATGGGAGGAGTTCATCTCTCGTGAGCTTTTCACAGCACCATCACCGCCACATCCTGAGGTTATTCATGAGGAGGGAGGACCATCACAGCGGCATGACATCCCCGTCACTAGACATGTCAGCTCCTCACCATTGGTTACTTATCAGAGAGGCCAGAGGGCCTTATTTGCAGCAGCTCGGCGAGTACTTTCTCCACAGCATGTGGAAGGGGTCTCGCCTTCTTCATCGGCTCAGCGAGTGTTATCTCCACATCAGGTGGAAGGGGCCTCACTTTCTTCACCAGCACAGGTACCAGGGAGGGGCAAACATCCCAATATTGATGAGGGACCATCAGGTGTTCCGGATATAGAGGTTATTGATCTTGATGTCAGTTCTCCTAGCCGAGAGGCAAAGGAGATCATTCAGCATCTCAGAGCTGAAAATGATGCCTTGCAGAGGAGATTAGAGGGGGCACAATGGACCATCACATACCTCGAGCAGCGCAACAAACAGTTGGAAGATGAGCAAGCACTTGATGAGCTATGGAGGATTCGTAGTGACCGCATTTTGAACTGGAGAAGACCCGGTGATCCATTGCCCGCTGACCGAGAGTCCATGCTCATCCGGGTAAATGCACACTTGGAGAGGCTGTTGGCTAAGGCCAACCAAGAGAAGAAATTGCTGAGGAACATGAAGAACCATTACTGGGCAAGAATGCATGTGTGCAAGGCAAAGATGAAAATGTTTCAAAGGCGGTTGACCGAGGCACTAAAACGGAGAAAGAGGCCCAATCCCCTCCGTATCTTGGTTGAGGCTTCACTCAAGGATCAAGGCACTAAATAGCCTAGCCACAGCACAAATCCCAAGAAATTTTGAGAATTTTGGGTGAATTTTGGCATTTTCAGGCAATTTGCAGGTTTTTCCCATTAACGGGTCTCACCCCCCGCGCGACCCTTCATCATGGCAACTCCATTTGGAAAAAACTCAGCATTTCCAGATTTTTCATGCAAAGTTACACATGCTCATGGATGGACTTGAGATTTGGTGAAGTTTTGGGCCTCCAGAAAGTAAAAAAACTAGCAAAAAATGACTTTCTGCCACTTTTTTGAATTGCAGAAAGCAGTCTTGGGAGATTTGATTTTGACAGGGCAATTGAACTTCAAATTCAAAAATTCTAGTTGGGTTGGAAAGTAGACTCACATACCTTTCCAACAAGCCTACTCTTGCCCAATTTGGACACCTGCAAGTGCCCCAAAAGTGGCTCCAAAGGCGCGCGACCTGTCAGGCAGGGGCGCGCGACCCGTCAGGCAGATTTTTCCAAAATGCACTGTACAGCTCAGAAAAACGCAGTTTGACCCAGTTTGACTTTTTGGGGTGAATTATGATTCTCTTTGATGTAATTATTGTACTTTTAAGACACTTTTACTCTTATGTAACACTTCTAGAAGATTCATTCATGAAAAGGGTAAATATTAAATGAATGAATTGGTTTCCTAGCTTATAGAGGCAAGTTGTTTTGACTGCCTAGTTTGTAGTGCTTAGTTTAGAAGTAGTTGAAACAACTCCTAGGATAGTGATCTCGACCCATGGAGGCAGAGAAAGAGGTTAGATCATCTATATTATGTACTTTCTTGCTCATTTTCATGGTTGGACTCTTGAGGGAGAAGCTATCATTGTATTATTCACTGTATCTCTGCAATTTTTGGCTAAGGAAGACCAGGGTTTTGCAGTCCTCTTTGGGATTCTTGTGGACTCATGTGTTGATGGTGTGTTTCTCAATGTACTTGTAAGTGTGTTATGTTCCTTTCTTTTACTTCTGCACATTAAACAAATGAAGTGTTAAAGTAAGAATTCATGCCTGCCATGCTCTGCTTTTAAGTTTGTTTAATTTCAATGTTTTCTACTGTCTAAAGAGAATTCAAAGTTATTGTTTGCTCTCTTTAGCTCTTCACCTTTCATTCCTGACCATCCACCTCAATCAAAGGCATCAATACTGTCTCCTACCTCGCCCCAAAGAACCCCCTGCAGAAACTGTGTCCAATCCCCGCACCCAAAATTGCCCTCTCCTCAATTTGCCACCAAAAACCCAAAAAACCCCAAATCAAACTCTTTGATCAGTTTAGTAGCCTAATATCAGTGTTACCTTATTGGTCATCTCATCTATTGAATATTTTACCGAGATAGACCAGAGAGAGCCTTCTTCTGCCTCGTAGGGCTAGCTACGAGGCTAAATGGTTTGATGTTGCCTTGAGGTTTACCTTTCTCAGCCTGAGGTGAAATTTCAAGCGCTAACACAGACAACACCCAAAAAGTACAACAAAAGGTTTCAAATATTGATCCGACTCTAATCCTTTTCATTTTTTGGTCGCCTCTCTTCGATGCCAAGCAGGAGACAATAGATATAAACCTCGATTTGGGTATGTCTTGCAAGCCTCCCTCCTAACTACTAGGACACCCTAAGTTTTAAAGACATAGTTAACTTATTGGGATCTTATTTGAACCAGGACTCTGCTTATTTGGAGATGGGGATAAAGACATACACCCATATTCTAGTTAATATGGACCTCAAATAAGGACTTCTATAAGACATGGATATTAGGATTGGGGTGGAGCGACTTCAAATATTTGATTATAAAGGAATAAATTTTAGGTTTTGGTAGTGCCATAGGCATGGGCACCTAGCTAAAGACTATGAGCTATGCCTTTTTGTGAAGGAACATCTATATACTGGCAAGGAACTAGTTGAAGGCCGAATTAGTTCAAAAAAGGGTTATGGTATGGAGGTTTCAATATTTGAGGCAATGCTAGATGCTGAGGTTTCTTTATGCGATACATCCTCTAGGTTTTCGATGATGGTTTTTTCTCCTTCTTCGGTGACTATTCCCTCAGTTTCAGCTGTTGAAGGTACTTGTCAAACCTTACCCCGCACATTAATTTCCTTTGTTTCAAATTTTGTTTTTTTCCCTTTATTTGGAATTTCATTTAACGAGGTGTCGCTAAGGGACATGGTACCCTCTTTACCCTCCCATTTTCCCTTGGATCCCTTGTCCCATCCATACCCTCCTCTTCTTTTTGTCTCCTCCAAACCATCCTGCCTCCTCGCCTCATTTTTGAATCCTCCTGCCTCTCGTTCTTTCCTTGGAACCCCCAACTTGCTGGGGCCCTATATCCCCATCCTTCTGCCTTAAGTGCTCCCTCCCTACAAATTATCATAGGACTCTATAGTTAAGGTTGTGGTATATAATATCTATTCACATTCCATATTTCCCCAAAATGACTTCTTATCGTGGGGGATGGGAAAGATGTCCCACATCTCCACTGAGGGTAGAGGCAAGAGTAGAAAACCCATTCTAACAAAGTATAAATAGAAATCTTGTGTTGATCTAGCGGACATAAAAGAATTATTGGCTTAGGTGGCCCTTAGAGCACTTTCTTCCCTTGGAATGGGTGTAGGTTTTAACCCCGTACAAAAATTACCTGCATATGAATTCTAAAACACAGAAAATAAACAATGCGAGAGCATAACACATAAAACACATATACACAGAGATTTTCCCTTGGATCCCAAAACCGGGACTACCAGCTTGATTTTTCATTATATTCCTTTCAATTTTACAATACATATTTATACATGCCAAAGAATCCAATACCATGGACCGAAGACCATCGCGTCCAAAACCATGTGCGAAAAACATGCACAAAACCATAGGTAGGTCCGCCCAACCTAATATAGGGTCCAAAACCAAAATTTTCTAGGGCGCTGCCCCGAACCCCATAGAGTGGGATTACCTGCACCCCTCAAACACCCTATGAATCCCCCCGCTATGCAATTGGCGCAATGAAGGGCGGGCTCCACCCCCTTCTAACCCATGGTTAACTACGTGGGCTAGTCGTGGAAAGAATATAACACAACCCAACATTCTCCCACTTGTTGTTTTCTTTCCACAGGGGGCCACAAGAGAGCTTATTCATTTATCTAGCACTGCAATGCCCATTGTTTCTCTACACCAAGAGAACTTCTCAGATCTCACAAATTTTGTCAATGCATCTGCAATATTCTTCAAATTGTCCACCTTTACTAGCAACACCTTTTTGTCTTCTATCATATCCCTCACAAAGTGATACTGAACATCAATGTGCTTTGTCTTTGAATGATATGCAAGTTTATTTGCTAAGAAAATTGCACTTTGGCTGCCACAATTTATCCTTATAGCTCCTTGTATTAACCCCATACTTGAACACAATCTCTGCAACCAAACTACTTCCTTGCTTGCATGAGTGGCTGCCATGTATTCTGCCTCTGTAGTTGATAGTGCCACTACCGATTGTTTCTTACTCATCCAGCTGACTGCACCTCCAAATAGGCTAAACACATACTCACTTGTAGATCTTCTCTGATCTAGATCTCTAGCCCAGTCTGCATCAACAAAGCCACAAATATCAAACACTCTGTCCAATCCTAGTCTTCCTTGGTAGCACAAACCATAATCACTAGTGCCACGCAAATGCTTGAAAACCCACTGCACTGCTGTCCAGTTCTCCTTCCCTGGTTTTGACATAAACCTGCTCAATACTCCCACTGCATGTGCAATGTCTAGTCTAGTACAGACCATCGCATACATCAGGCTACTGACTGCACTTGCATATGGAACATGGGACATGTCCTCTTCCTCTTCTTGTGTCTTGGGACACTATTCAACAGATAAATTTACACCTACAGGAATAGGAACCTTCATCAGTTTACTATCCTGCATATTAAACCTCTGCAATATTGTCTTGACATACTTACTCTAGTTTAACCAGAGCTTCCTCTTTGTTCGATCTCTTTCAATTTCCATGCCCAAAATATAGTTTCCAGAACCAAGATCTTTCAGGTCGAATTTGGAGGACAAATGGGTCTTCAAATCCTAGATAATTTCTTTGTCATTTCCAACCAGCAACATATCATCCACATACAAGACTAGATAAATAACACAGCCACCAATTAATTTAAAATACACATAGTGATCTGCTTTGCTTTTGGTGAAGCCAAGTCCCCATATAAATGTATCAAATTTCTGATATCACATCCTTAATTACTGTTTTAACCCATACAAAGACTTCTTTAACTTGCATACCAGTTCTTTCTTACCCTTCACCGCAAAGCCTTCAGGTTGCTTCATGTAGATCTCCTCTTCCAGATCCCCATGAAGAAATGTTGTCTTCACATCCATCTTTTCTATGTCAAAATCAAAAGCAAGAACAACAAATAAAAGTAATCTAATAGAAGTTACCTTGGAAACAGGAGAAAAAATATCACCAAAATCAATTCCCATCACCTGGGAATAACCTTTTGCCAGCAACCGAGCTTTGTATTTCTCCACCTTTCCTTATGCATTTGTCTTCTTCTTGAACACCCATTTGCTGCCAATGGGTTTCCTTCCAGCCGAAAACTCCACCAGATCCCAAGCCTCATTTTTGTGCAAAGATGCCATTTCATCAACCATGGCCTCTTTCCAAAGTTTTCCATCCTCTGAATCTACTGCTTCCTTCACAGTTCTGGGATCATCATCAGTAATAGATAAATAAAAATTTGAACAGAAAGTAGATGGACTATACCTTTCTGGCTTCCTTCTTTCTCGAACTGATCTTCTCACACCCAGAGTTTGTGGCTATTCATCTTCTGATTCCTCCTCTACTATAGAGTCTGATTCTTCCTCCTTTAGCTCAAACTCTATCTTCTCAGGTTCCTTTGGTTGGACTTCATGTTTAATAACATATTTTACCTCTCTAAACACCACATCTCAGCTGTACACAACCATCCTTGTTACTGGGTTCCAAAGCTTATAACCCTTTAAACCATCCTTATACCCAATAAAGACGCACTTTTCAAATTTACTATCCAACTTGGTTCGTTTCTCCTTTAGAACATGTACATATGCATCACATCCAAATACCCTCAGATGTGAAAGAGAGGGTTTCTTACCGATCCATACCTCTTGTGGAGTCTTATCCTCCAACACTGATGAAGGTGATATGTTGACTAGGTAACATGCTGTCTCCACCGCCTCTGCCCAGAATTCCTGTCCTAACCTGGCACCAGTGAGCATGCTTCTTGCCCTTTCCATCAACGTCTTGTTCATTATTTCTGCAACTCCATTTTTCTCAGGTGTGTATGGAGTAGTTTTCTACCGTTCTATACCACACTTCTTACAAAATTCTTCAAATTCCTTACTGCAAAACTCTCCACTGTTATCTGTCCTCAGCACCTTTATCTTCTTCTCTGTCTGGTTTTCCACCAGAGCCTTAAATTATTTAAACCTGTCAAAGGTTTCAGATTTCTTCTTAAGGAGATATATCCATGTATTCCTTGAGAAGTCATCTATAAAGGATACATAGTACACATATTTACCCAGTGATGGAACCTTCACACGTCCAAACACATCATTGTGCACAAGCTCTAATATTTGTTTCGCCCTCTTACCACCAGAGGGGAAACTCACTCGATTCTGCTTCTCATATACATAATTTTCACAGAAATAAAAATCTAGAGAGCTATTACTCATACCTTCTACCATACCTTTACCATGAAGTATTCGAAGGCCCTTCTCTCCAATATGTCCAAGCCTTTGATGCCACAACATGGTCTTCTCTCTAGAGACCACTATATTTTCTGCTCCACTTTCAAGAACCACAGAGCTGTTGCACCCATCAACAATAGTGCTACCTTGCAACTTGTACAGAGTTCCAATTCGAACTCCCCACATCAATACCAGTGCCCCATGAACCATCTTGTAGGTATCCTTCTCGAACACTGTTTTTACACCTGCATCATCTAGCTTACTTTCAAAAATCAGATTTCGGGCTAATGCAGGAATATGCAGAACACCCGGAAGTGTTCTAACCCTTCCACCTTGCAACTTCAACTTTACTTTTCCGCGACCAACGATTCTAGACTTCCTGCCATCCCCGAAGAAGACATCACCACCATCATATTTATCATATTCGCAGAACCACTCTCTATGGGGAGTGAAGTGAAAGGATGCAACTGAGTCAATCAACCATGCCTCGTGATCTACATGTGTACTTGAAGAAGCCAAGTACGCATCCCCACCTTCATCTAAGGTGGTTTTCGCCTTTGCAGAAGGAGCATCTTCAGATCCCTTTCCTTTATCAGGAGCTTTAGATTTACAGTCCCTTTGTAGTGCCCTTGCTTTCTGCATTTCCAGCGCACCACCTTTACATGTTTTCCTGGAGATTTAGATCTCCCTCTAGATTTAGACCTCCCACTTGATGAATTATTTTTGTTTCTGCTATGGGACTGTCCTTGTACAAACAAGGCATCACCATTTTGGCTCTCCATATTTTTCCGTCTCATTTCCTCTATCAGCAAGGATGAGACTATTTCATCAAGCTGCAAGGCAGTTGCATTGCTACCTATTGTAATAACCATACTATCCCATGAATCTAGTAGAGATCACAACAAACTGATGCACTTACCTTCATCTAAAACTTTAATATCAACAGATGATAACTGACTTACCACAGTATTAAATGCGTTCCTATGCTCTGTCACCGAGTCTCCATCTTTCATCCTCAGGTTATACAACTTTTTCCGTAGGAACAGTTTATTCACTAGAGACTTAGATTGGTATAAAGTCCCTAACTTGTCCCACAAAGCCTTCGCTGTAGGTTCCCCTGATACATTCAACAATACTGAATCTGAGACACACAATCGTATTATGCTCTTTGAATTCTGATCCAACTTCTTCCATTCTTCATCGGACACTCCCATTAGTTTAGTACCTGGATCTACCACGATCCACTGATCTTTATCCACGAATAGATCCTCCATATTGAGTTTCCATAACTCAAAACTTTGACCATTAAATTTCTCGATCTCTATCTTTCCACTGCTCGCCATCTTCTTTCACCACTAGAATCGATCTCGTTGATCTCCCACTAAACAGGGTCTACCACATGCCCGAGCGAAACCCCTCAGCAGCAAAGGTGTCCCCTTGAAGCCAAAACAACTCTGATACCAAATGTATGTTTTAACATCGTACAAAAATTACCTGCATACGAATTTTAAAACACAGAAAATAAACAATGCGAGAGCATAACACATCAAACACATATACACAGAGATTTTCCCCTGGATCCCAAAACTGGGACTACCAGCTTGATTTTTCATTATATTCCTTTCAATGTTACAATACATATTTACACATGTCGAAGCATTCAATACCATGGACCGAAAACCATCGCGTCCAAAACCATGTGCGAAAAACATGCACAAAACCATAGGTAGGTCCGCCCAACCTAATATAGGGTCCAAAACCAAAATTTTACGGGGCACTACCTCAGACCCCATAGAGTGGGGTTACCTGCACCCCTCAAACCCCCTATGAATCTCCTCGCTACGCAATCGACGCAATGAAGGGGGGGATCCGCCCCCCTTCTAACCCCCAGTTAACTACGTGGGCTAGTCATGGAAAGAATATAACACAACCCAACAACGGGTTCCACATGAAACTTCTATCCTTCGATTGTAGGGGTTAGCGTGTCACTACAAAAAAAAGTGTGTTAGGAAGATTGGTTGAAGTCGACAACGCAAATGTGATTTTTCTTCAATAAACATTAGGAGATAGAGATATTGTTGCAAAACTTCTAGAATCCCTACTAAAGGGGCAAAGTCTCATTACCTTAGATGCAAATGAAAGGTCCAGGGGATTTAATAGTTGGATGGAATGCCAAAAATATCGAGGTGTTCAAGTTTTTGGGTCTAGGTTATGTTTGGCCATTGAGGTATCTTAATGGAGCTCAACTTGTCCTTTACCTTGCTCAATATTTATGGGCCTTATCCAAATCATATGGATTTTTGGGATAAGCTCCTTAATAAATCCATTATTCAAATATAGAACCTCATCCTTCATGGAAATTTGAAATTCTCTTTGGGTTCTTTGAAATCATGGGGCCCTAGGGCTAGACTGGAACCCCTTGTTGGTTATTTCTTGGACAAATTGGAGAGGAGTAAGTTAGTGACGTATAACTTGTTAAAATGGTTCCTACTTGGTGGAATTTCCAGACTCATTTAGACAAAGTCATTGTTGGCTAGATGGGGCCTGACCCAGGTTCAATGTTAGCTGTGCCAACCAACAAAACCCTAAACGGCTGGCCCTTTCGGAAGAAACCTGCGTGGAACAGGATGTAGTCTCACCCGAAGTAGTATTAGGGGATGACAGAACCAGGTTTCTACATCCAGAGGTCTGTGTGATGGGTTCCTACAACTTCTAGGGCTTAGTTCTATCTTCGCGAACCCAAACCCTTCCGGACCAATAACAATAAATCTTATACACACCAATTATATCTTCGCCAAGGTCATTAACTAGTCATAACATGCATAATTTATACTGATCTACCATTTTTGCGCATTAGATAAACATTTATTCATATAATTTTAGATACAGAGCGGAATCCCATAAATTGCAGAAGTAAATACAGATAAGCAGATACAAAAAGTATGGATAAAAACTGTCTTTTATTAGATGATCTTTCACAGTACAGACTTTCCTTCACTGTGCACTAAGCTACAGGGGCCTGCACACTTAGCTTACAGACTTACTAAGATCTCTGCGCACTTAGTTGCAGGAGCCTTCCCCTTTGCCTAAGAATAGGAAACAAACTTTCCTGCCTTAGCTTACATGCCCAAAACAATCATTTTCTATCTTATGATTTTCTCTTAGACTCACTACAACTCTTTTATTTATAGCCTTTCCTTTTACAATACCATGGTCCACGGACCATGGGCGGGTCTCAAAACCTTCTTAACACCTAACAACCTAAGGGACTAAAGCCCCTTTGACTCTTACTATCTTCGTTCTCCGCTTCCACAAATCACAGAGACTTTATATTTTTACAAAAAGGAAATACAAAATTTAACCCCACGGACCCCATCCCAATAGGCCCCCAACACGATTTGGTGACTTTTCCTAGAGTCACTCAGTTGGCGCTTCAATCTTCACTTGGAGTTCGTGGAACTCCAACATCAAAACCTGTAGATCAGGTGTGCCCTGCGTAGTTACCTGCTGCACTTCCTCAATTAATTTTTCTGTAGTAGGGCCTTCCACCGTGAGGCCCATGGTCTGTTGAGTTTGCTGCATGCCCTTAATATTGCTTTGCACTGACAGAGTTAGCTAGGTGGTGTCCTCTATCCAAGGTTGTGTTCTTGCCATAAGAATGGCCTCTTTCTGGCACATTTTGTCAATTTCATTATGAAGCTTCTTCCCTTCCTGTAGTTTGGCGAAATGCTACACTAGTGCCAAAATGCATGCATTCGATCTAATCTCATCGAATTGCCACTGTTTTTCTCTAAGGTCTGCACCAAATTTCTACATAGTGGGGTCCTCCTGTAGAGATGTCCATAGATCCATGGTTTGCTTCAACAACTCTGTGCAGTCCTTGACTGCTGCATCTAGTGTGGCGATTCCTTCCTTTATTGCAGCTCCACACATCTCTCGAACCTATGGTAGAGTTGTCACCTGCATCTTCAATTGCAGGTCCAAAATTTGCAGCTGTAATTCAAATCGGGCTCGTCCGATTTCATCTTTCGACTCTTTGACCGTCGTGGCCAATTTCTGGAACTTTTTTGTCGATGCTGCATCAACTGCAATGTTAAGTTCAGGTAGCTCATTACACACCTCTGTAATCACTACTTCTAAGTGCTGGCTGCACGTAGAAGTCTCTTTCTTTTCCTTCAATGGTTGTGTCTTTTCTTCAAAGATCTCTGCATTTTTTGTTTTCACTTCATTAATCACCAGCAGCGCGCGCTGCTCCCTGACCATCAATTCATCCAATACTCCTGGGTACAACTCATGGAGGGTTTGGATAGGGAGTTTCATGAGGTTGATGCCCAGATTCTTGATCTGCGAAATCTGGGCGTTGGTGTCTTTGGAGTCGACATGCAGAGTCCCATTCGGAAATTGAATCACACGGAGATCCAAAGTATGATCCGTGTCCACCATTGTTGCACTCGCTTGATGCAGGCTTAATGAATCTCGCTTGCTTGACCTACGCTCACTTGTAGTCGACCTATCTAGATTTGAAGATCGCGTAGATCCTTCTGCACATTTTCTAGTGCCTGTTGGTACTGCTGCTCAAACTGGGTCCATAATTAAGTTGTAGTATCCCAGACTTTGTCTCCAATTTCATCTAAGTCCCCTTCAGTGAGGACTAACAGATACACCTGGGTGAATCTAGTCAACTTCTACTTCTTTCGTGGCCCTGAGGTTGTTTACTTGTTCTTTTCCTAACCATAAAGGGGTTCCCCTGCTTCGCGCCCCCACCTTTTCTCCATCTGCTCCTTCTTGGTCCTGGGTATGCTGAGAGTCAGAATCCTCAAAATCAATCATGGTTTCTTGGGTTGCCCGCTCCTTGTCAGCAGCTGCCTTGGCAGAATCTTCCTTAGTATCAAATTCCTTAGCAACAACATCCTTAGATGCAACCTCTTTCCACTGCGCATATTTCTCCCGAGTTGCAACCTTTTGGGCTTCATTTTGTGTCTCTGTTGTTGATGTCTACGTGGAGGCACCTTCTACTGCCTTACTCGTTCCTACTCATGGATCTGATGGGTAAAACCACTCTCCTATCCATTTACCTACAACCTCTGTGACATCTGCCTTGCCAAAAAGATAAGGCAACCTGTGCCATATTTTCTTCAGATCCATTTTGGCGCAAATAGACACATTATGAAAGTCAGCCTTGAAGTTGGCATACGGCTCATACTGTTCATATAAGGTAGATGATAGTCTCAACCATTAGCTGATCAAGAATCCCAGAGCGAAGCGAACTTTGTTGCCTTCTGGAGATCAGATTCTTGGGGAGGAAACTAGCTATCCTCCGACGTCCTCCATGCTACTAGTGCAATCAATAGCAGTAACCAGGCATAATGAAATGCCTTGCCCTCATCCTAGGCCTCCCGATATTTCTCCAAGAACTCTTTACACAGGTGAGGAGCCCAATTGTACTAGACTCCTTTAGCGCATTGCGCAACCAAAGAGATCATGGGTGCTAGAACTTCATCTGTACAACACTTCCGCACATTGATATTTCATGATAATATTTGTGCGACGAACTGCACCACGAGGTCTGTAATGGAGTGGATGGAATATCCGTGTGAATTTTTAACCAACCCAAACTTTCTTTTCATTTGATCTGTGAGTTTCTTCTCCTTCGTTTCCCTCCAAATTCTTCTGCGGTATCCCCACCTTGATAGGGCAGCAAGGTGATCCAGTGGATCAACATATCGTAATTGGGATGGGTTATCCAATCTAGAGACACCCATTGTGCACCAAGGTAAGTAACTACTGGACACATACATTGTTAATGATGGTGCGACTGAAATGTGACACAGAGAGCATGTTTAGGAGGCCCGCTTTCTACCACCTGCGACCCACTTCATAGGTTACAATCGCGTAACCTCATTTTCCTCATAATAGATATTTGACAGGTATTTAGCAGGTGCAAGCTGAGGGAACTTCTCATGATCTCCCAAATCCAAATCCTCCAGCTTGAGCGTTGGAATGTGGCCCAACGTCACGCCCTCAAACACCACCTTTTTTGGCAGCAGTGCCATAAAAACCATAAATTTGGCATTGTCTGGGTCCTTAGGAAACTTAGTTGTGCCCTTGCATGGTGGGATATACTTTGGGAGCTGAGTCATAGGCTCATCCTCCTCAACATCCATCTCCTCGATGCCTCCACGTAGTTCTTCTTCATCCAAATCAAGGGGCCTATGTGGTTTCTGTGCTCTATCCATCTTCCCCTTCTGGCGGATTTCCATGGGAATTTTTTGTGGTGATTGTCTCACTGGAACCTACTGTGGTTTCTTCTACTTCTTGTCAGTTGCAGAGGGCTTAGGTCTAGGAGACCTATGAGCCATAGTTAAAATTCCCGTAGGAACATAGGGTGTTTCTTCAACTGAGGGTGCGACTTCAGAGGGCACTGCTTGTGTTGTGGGGGGAGTGGCAGTCATTCTCTTAAAGATGATCTCACAGTGCCAATAAGGCAAGATGGCAAACTCCAACACTACTAGAATGTCCTCCCAAACCTTCTCAGACATACAACACTCATCATGACAACGAATTTTAAGGAAAACTTGTTGGAAGCAAAGTGTTCGAATGCGGGGCGACATGCCATATTTATAGGAGAATTCGAATTTGAATCCAACCATTCCCTCCAAATTTCTATCATTAATGCATCTTTGGTGGCAGATTTCCAAATATTTGCCCCATAAATGCGCCTTCCCCGCTCCTCCTAACATAAATTTTTCCATCCAATCATCTACAGTGCCTCTAATGACTACTTTTTGACCAAGCTGCGCGACACCAAACTTTATTGTGCAGCTTCCCTCGGCGCTCTAATTCTTCCATTGCATGGCCCTCTACTTTGTATTTCACATTTTTGGGCAATGTAGTTTATATTCCCATACTTCCTTACAACTTCCTGGAGTACTAAGGCTATCCATCAATCATATAGTCATTGCGTAGGGGCAAGAGCACCCTTGTACAACTTCAATTGACTGCCATTGACTTTGCCTGGAAACAATACTCCATTAAGCTTCACGAGATGAACTGCGCCACCATCTGTAATTTCTTTTACCACATAAGGTCCAAGCCAATGCATTTGAAACTTTCTAGGAAATTTCGTAAATTCGTTGTCATATAATAACACCAAATCATTAACCTGGAAGGTGCACTACTTAATATGTCAATCACACCATGCCTTTTCGCACTCCTTTTGCATCTGTTGGTGAAATCCTAATAGAAATTGATCCTCCTCCAATTCCATCAGCTGCGTGAGACACTCCTCCATAGTATCGTGAACAACCATGTTGGTCAACACTACAATCAACAGACTCGACACAATATATTGCATGGGCATCACAACATCCTGCCCATAGACCAACCTAAGAGGGGTTTGGCCTGTCAAATTTCTACAATTGGTTTTATATGCCCATAGGACCACTGGTATGCACACATCCTAGTCATTCAACTTTGCGTTGTAAACCTTCGTTAGAGTGCTTTCAAGAATTTTATTGAAAGCTTCTATTGTACCATTAGCTTGAAGGTGATAGGGTGTACTTTTCTGATGATAGACCTGGAATTCTTCAAGCATCACGACAATCATGTCATTTAAAAATGCCTACCCCTATCACTCATTAGTATCTTAGGGCAACCAAATCGGGACAAGATAAACTCAAAAATAAACTTCACAGTGGTAGCTACATTGCAGGCCTTTAATGGATGAGCCTCCGACCATCGTGTCAAGTATTCAGTTGATGTGATAATATATTGTGCTCCAGTTTTTTTCCTTGGTGGCTATATCGGACCCACAAAATCAATCGCCCACTTATCAAACACTTGCAAAGTTATTTGTGGATTTAAGGGCAATTGTCCCTCCGCAATGGTATCCCCGTCCTTTGGCAAGCATCACATGCCCTACAATATGCTTTAGAATCCTTATGCACCATTTCCCACCAAAGTCCTGCATGCAGGACCTTCCTTTAGAATCCTTATGAATCATTGGCCACCAAAGTCCTGCGTGCAGGATCTTCTACACGGTCGCTCTACTTGCATAGTGTCCTCCCGCCACTCCTCCATGTGCTTTTGCTAGGATACTTGTTCGTTCAAACTCCGGGACATGTCGGTGCAATATTTCATCAGGGCCCATTTTATATAAATGTCCAACGATCACAGAAAAATCAGTTGCACGAACCACCAACTCCTTCTTCTGCTATGTAGAATATCCTTCTGGGGCTATACCAGTTGTTAAAAACTGGATTATATCAACAAAGTGATCGTCTGCGACACAAACAACAAAGAGTTGCACATCCGACAACCCTTCTTCTAAACTAGTAGGTTCATCATGAGTATCAATGAAGGATAGATGATCGGGACCAACATTCAATCGTCTGGGCTTCACAATCACCTCAAAATCGTACTCCTGAAAGAGCAACAACCATCTGCCGATCTTTCCCCCCAACAGAGGCTTATTGACCAGGTATTTGAGGGCAGAATGGTATGTATACATATTGAAGTGTGCACCTAACATATAGTGCCATAATTTTGTAGTGCATACATGATTTCTAGTCCTTCGTGCTCTATCATCGAGTAGTTCTTCTCTGCCTTTGAAAATTTCCTACTCAAAAACGCTATAAGATGATCAATATCGCCTCCATCTAATTGCATCAATGTTGCACCTAGCACAATACAAGAAGCGTCTACATGAACATGAAACTGTCTTTTCCAATCCGAGAACACCAGAATGGGCGTGGTGACCATTTTCTCCTTTAGAATGTCTAAATTGTTATGACACTCTTCATCCCAGCATAATGTCGCATCATTCTTCAACAGTTTCTTCATTGTTGCAGTGATTTGCGTATGTGCCTTGATAAACTTTCTATAATACCCCGTATGCTCCAGTGTCAGGTGCAATTGTTTTATGTTCTTCAGGGCCTCCAAATTGACAATGAAAACTATCTTTGCAGGGTCTACCATCAATCCCTGTTTGCAAACCACATGACCCAACAATATTCCATATGGAACACAAAATATGGATTTTTTTTTTTTTTTTTTTTTTTTTTTTTAGATTCAAGGCGATCTGATGTCTGCGATAGGTATCCAACATAAGACATAGACTTGCAACGTGGCGCTTTACCAACCCAAATACAATCCAATCATCAAAGTAGACTTCTAAGAACTTATGGATAAATTCCTTAAAAGATGAAATTACTACCCTTGAGAAGATTGCATGTACATTTTTTAGTCCAAATGGCATTACCATGTATTGAAAACACCCCCATTCCATCGTGAAGGTGGTCTTGCTACAATCCTCTGACGCGATCTTGATTTGATGGTACCCTGAGAACCCATCAATTAAGGAATAAGATTCATGCCCTCCAACATTCTCCAGGACTTCATCTATAAAAGATGTTGGAAACGAGTCGTGGATGCACACATCATTGATATTCCTCATATCTACACATATCCAGATTTCATCTTATTGCTTCTTTTCCTGGACTACCATAGGACTCACCCAGTCTGATTCCTCCACAAGCTCAATGATCCCAACCTCTAGCATTTTTTCCAACTCTTTGCGCACCTTTTTCTTGTATTTGGGATTCAAATGATAGGGTCGCTGTTTTATAGGCTTCATGTTCGGCTTTAAAGTAATCTTCATCATGCCCATGTCCCCTACTATCCCCTTCAGATACGATAACTTGGTCGGAAACAATTCTTGGTATTTTCACAACAGTTTCGTGGCCTCAACTGTATCCTCATCCCAATAGTCACCTATTTTCGCAAACTTCAGCTATGCGTCTGATCCAATTTTTACCTGTCTAGTCTTCAAAGGCTCTACTATGTCAGGAATTGCTGCTTTGGGTCCTTCAACTTCACGCTGCCCTTTAGACTCCAGAATGTTGATATTTCTAGTGTCATCTTCTTCTTCTTCTGCGGTCACGTTATAACATTCCAGCACATGGCGTAGCTACGTATTCCAGTCTAATTGAATCCATTCTACCATTTCTCAGGCGTTCTAAAGATTGCAGCCCTAATTTCTTGGAGCGCCTCATCAATACATTCAAATCCATACTCAAAGATGAAGGTTAATTGGAAACTTTCCCTCAGGATAGCCCACTTGGCCGTCCCATGGCGCAACTCAATTTCCAGGTACCAGTTCATTGGAATGGTATCCAAAGTGTGACAAAATATGTGCACCCATTGAGGTTGAGGTTCCTCTCTGCAAGTTTTAGTCCATCGCGCCAAACGCTTGTGCGGATTGTCTTTTTCTGTGTATTTCTTCGTCATATGGGTATTGGCGTACCTGAACCTTAGCTTCACCATTCATGTGTATTCTTTCTAGTTAGAGAAAATGGCCTTATGTGTACCCCACCAATGGGCAGGCATAGCGTGCAATGCTACATCTAGTGCCTGGAACTGATGCTCTTCTGGCACCTCTCTTTCAAACCTATCCAAAAACAAGTTAACATCATCTAAACCATCATAATCAGGTATATTTCTTACCTCTTTGGATATGCAGCGTAGCAAGGAGACTTCTTGTAATCTATTATGCAAATGCTCAAGTTCCTCGTCAGAATATGAGGTGCAAGAGTTATCTCTATCCCATGTAATTCATCCATATGTTGTAGGATTGATCCAGTCCTCATCACGTGCAGTGATCTTATATATATGATCCAGATTGTCCTCTTCTTCATAGTTGCGGACTGGTTCCGTGTATCGCGTACCTTCAGTTAGATCTAATGGAACAATTACTCAGAGCAGCTTCCTTTCAAATGTCATTCTACGTTTCTTAAGATTAATGACAACATCCATGTCAAAGGCCCAATTAATGCCTAATAGTTTAGGGTAAGGATTACTATCATCCACTATCTTGATCACTTCAAAATCAGCCACAACGCTCACTCCTTTAATATCCACCATAACCCCATATAGGCGCCCCATAGGAATGATCTTTTGTTGATTTTCCATGTGTAGCTGGATAGGAGACCGCTGCAGTGCATGTCTTCCTGTTCTCTCCCAAGTCTGTTTTGGTAGTACATTCACATTGGATGCTAGATCAAGAATTACCTGATCCATTTCATACTCTCCGATCTACATAGTTAGCCTCATTTCATGACCTGTTCGTTTCTTGCTTTTGCCCACTTTTCAGAATGCACACTATTCTGGAGGAGTCTTAACATTAACTGTACAAAAAAAATTATCAATTAACTCTTGGAGCCCCTCTACCACCTTTCTATCTCGTAACAACTTCATACAAGTCTTCAGAAAGGTGGCTAATAACGAAGGATCTAAGTCTGACACTTCATTGTTTCCGCCAAAATTTTCCTGACTACCTGAGGTAGAGGCCTCCATGAAGCTCTTTTTGGATTCCATAAAGGTTTCCTTAGCCTAGATTAGATCAAATCCCACTTCCTTCTCGATAGTCTTTCGTACCCATCCTTCAGTTTCTGACTGCTTTCCTTTATCTTCTCCAGTGGCAATACCACTTTGCATCACTATATTAATGCTAGGATCTTCTTCATGAGGCTTCGCCCTCATCATCTAAATATTTTACATAGGTGTTTGAGCCTTTTTCTCCTACACCTTGGCTATTAGTATGAGACAATCTTCTATAACATGATCAAATTGTTGGCAATACTGATAGGAGGGATGTGTTGGGTTCTGACAGTCGCGCATAAAATGAATTTCTTCTCCACAATTATAACAAACGACTTGTCTATGACCCCATCTATCCCCTCCTCCTCGTCCTCTTCCTCGGCCCTGGAATCCTCTGTGCTTTGCACCCACGCCCTAATCCTGAGGTCAATTTTCTGCCTGCATTCTATATGTAGGGGTCCGCTCCATCACCAGTTCTTAGCTTCGGCAATTGCACTCGTCATGCCCAACTGCTTTACATAAAGTTTAAAATTACTATTGTGGAGTTTGCACAAAATTTTGTAGGAGATGATAGTTTTCAGTCGCGTGCTTCCCAACTATCTAACAGATAGTGCACCATAAGGCTACCCTTGCGCTTGGTCCAATGATATTTTTTGGCTTTAGCAGAACAAGACCTCCCCCAATGAGGTAGTTCTGATAGACTGGACAGTGGTCCTTATCATGACCATGGCCATTACATTTCAAGCATCAAAGTTCTGCGCGCACCTCGGGTTGGAATTCCTTTCCCTTATTAAGGCTCTACAACTCCATGTGCAAGCTCGCCAGCTACGAATGAATCTACTACACCCCTATATTCATATCCTACACTCGTGAAGCTTCTAATCTCATGGAAATCTCCACAGCTTCTTCTTGCGTCCCTATTTTCTGCTTTGAAAATGGTAATCTTAGATGAGGTAGGAGCAAAGCAATGTACCGGTCTCTATGCTGAGTATTTGTAATGCTCATATTAGTCTGCTGAATTTGACATTTTAATCTTTGATAAAAGTCCCACGTGGACTCGTTTACCCTCTGCTGGATCTCCTTGAGCTCTATAACAGATTGGGCTTGAGATTTGCACTTCTTGAACTCACTTTTCAACCCTTGTTGGATTTCTAGCATAGTCGCGTTGGGTTTATTTGTGCAGAACTTGATGTACCAACTTAGTGTTCTGTCCTGCAGCGCTGTGACTAGCTGCGCTTTCTTCATATTATCATCAATGATCTATTGTTCCTTCCATACAACATCTGCGATGAACCAAAATTGTTTGGGGTCTTCAGTTCCCACACTCTTAAACACAAGCATCTTCATTGTATTCGCCATGTTAAATGATGGAGGTGGAGGTGGAGGTGGAGGTGGAGGTGGAGGTGGAGTGGATGGATGAGGTATCCCTGCGATACCCTGACTTATGATTTGTAGTGTGCTTTATGGTGTTCTCAGAATATTACCTTCATTGTCGCTATCAGATGATCCTAACAACGGATTGTATTCAGACCTTGATTATTCATTCCTTTTGAATGCTCTCCCACTTTGCGTAGTCCCAAACATCAATTTAAAGGCATAATCTGCTTTTCACACAATAGCATCTTAATCCAGGTCTTCAGAGATTTTAGGTACTTACCTCTTGGTCCCTTGAAGAACTTGCACTCTACTTCACTATAGCTGGTGGACGTATCAATCGCGAACTCAGTGATGAATCCTCCCAGAATATGATCGATCCAGTGGTCGACGGCCTGCGCGATGTTATTTTCTGAAGCCTCCAAGCACTTCACTAGTTCTAGGGTCCACACAATAGGGTCATCAAGCTTCCACATACCCTGACTATCCACCAATTTGGACAACCACTCATGCAATTCACAGGGGAAAGAGTAGAAGAACATTTCAAGTTCATCTGTGAATAGGTATCTATTCAGCCAATCTTCCTTTGAGAAGCACAAATTTCTGTTCTCCTAGTCTGCAAATGTGTGCAACTTTTGATTGATCCACTTTTCAATATCCTTCTTAGTGGGGAAAAACTTATCACACATTCCTCAGTAAGATATCAGTTTCAACAACGAAACCATTTGTTGGCTAGATGGGGCTTGATCCAGGTTCAATGTTAGCTGCGCCAACCAACAAAACCCTAAACTGCTAGCCCTTTTGGCAACAACCCACGTGGTGCAGGTTGTAGTCTCACCCTAAGCAATATTGGGGGATGACAGAACCAGGTTTCTGCATCCAGAGGTCTGTGTGATGGGTGCCTGCAACTTCCCGGGCTTAGTTCTGTCTCCGTGAACCCTAAACCTTATGGAAAAATGAATAACAATAAATCTTATACACAACAATTATATCTTCACGAAGGTCATTAACTAGTCATAACATGCATAATTTATATTGATCTACCATTTTTTGCGCATTACATAAACATTTATTCATATACTTTCAGATACAGAGCGGAATTGCATAAATTGTAGAAGTAAATACAGAAAAGCAGATATGCAAAGTATGGATCAAAACTGTCTTTTATTAGATGATCTTTCAAAGTACAAACTTTTCTTCCCTATGCAATTAACTGCAGGGGCCTGCACACTCAGATTGCGGACTTACCAAGGTCTCCGTGCACTCAGCTACAGGAGCCTTCCCCTTCACCTAAGTACAGGAAACAGACAATACCATGGTCCGTGGACCATGGGCAAGTCTCAAAACCTTCTTAACACCAAACAACCTAAGGGAATAAAGCCCCTTTGAATATTACTATCTTCGCGCTTCGCTTCCACAAATCATGGAGACTTTACATTTTTACAAAAAGGAAATACAAAATTAAAGCCCAGGGACCCCATCCCAACAGTCACCAAGGGAATTAACTATTTCTTATTATCTGATGATGTTTTGGATAACCTCCCCTTGATAAAACAATGGATTGGTTCTAGAGGTGATTTAGACCATTTCCCCATTTTTTTTGAAAATTAGAGGTGCATCTAGGAAACCGACCAAGCATTTTAAGTTGAACATCTCTTGGTTAAAAGATTAAGAGTTCTTGTCTTTGGTTCCATTTCATAGGAAATTTTACAACCCCCATATGTTCTCTTTAGTTACTAGTAAATTTGAGGCAAATCTAAGGCTCATCAAACTAAATATCAAGGAATGGGAAAATAATAAGGAGGTTGAAGATAAGGAACTGAAGGAGATTGAAAATTATGTCCAGGAAGCTGTTGACAAAGCTTGGGAGGGATTTTCCTCTCCGGTTTGTAGAGAGATGCTCAGATCTCTGGAAAGTTGGAAAAAATAGCTCTTGGAAGTCTGCAAGCAGGAACGAAGATTAAAAAGTAGATCTATTTGGTTGGCTAGTGGAGATAAAAAATTAAATTCTTCCAAACCTACGCCAAAGAGAGAAAATGCATAATACAATCTGGAGCCTTCAAGACCCTTATCCAATTTTGAAGGACTTTCCGCTCTAGCCAAGAACCACTTTGAAAAGATTTTTCAAGCATCCTGCGAAAACCTCAATAGATGAAGTGATTCGAGTTACACAACTCTTCCCCAGGTTGGTTGAGGAAGAGGAGAACAAGTCTATTATGGATGAAATCATAGAAAAATAATTAAAAACATAGTTATGAGAGATTCTTTGGCGTAAATCACATGATATTTCATTTGTCGACGCGTTTCAAACCAACCAGCGTGGTTCATCGTCAGGACAAGTTGAATGAACAGATCAGGCAAAGCAAGTTAAAGAGATAGAGCATACCTCCAACGGCTATATTCTGACAACAGCTAGATTTGACCAGTTAGTTAGGACAGGAAAATAACCATTATTAATAAGATAAGTTACCCCTGTTAGTTATAAAATGGACCCCTTTATTTTATTTTTATTTATTTGTTTATTTATTTATTTTTACCATTTTAAATATGTATTAAAATAAATTAACTTAATTTAATAGCTAGTTAATAAAGATTTTATATCTAATACTCTAATTTTTAGATATAAAATCTTTATTAACTAGCTATTAAATTAAGTTAATTTATTTTAATAAATATTTAAAATGGTAAAAATAAATAAATAAACAAATAAATAAAAATAAAATAAAGGGGTCCATTTTATAGCTAATAGGGGTAACTTATCTTATTAATAATGGTTATTTTCCTGTCCTAACTAACTGGTCAAATCTAGCCGTTGTCATAATATAGCCGTTGGAGGTCTGCTCTATCGATTTAACTTGCTTTGCCTGATCTGTTCATTCAACTTGTCCTGACGATGAGCCACGCTGGTTGGTTCGAAACGCGTCGACAAATGAAATATCATGTGATTTACGCCGAAGAACCTCTCATAAACTTGATATGGATCACAGAAGCCTCAATACAACAATAAAAACATATTTACAATTTTTTTAGAAATATAGAAGCCCTAGGCTAGATGAATAGGCAGTTGAATTTTCCCTTGAGTTACATTAATTTCTTAGTCTTGAAAATGCAACAAGAAAATCCTAGTTTAATTTTGTCCTTGAATTAAATTAGGACCATAATTGTAATTCCACATCACAAGACAACTTGTACGAGTTAACTAAATTAAATTAACTTAGTTGGTTCAATTAATTCGAGTTGAGGGTCTAACTTGAGTCATATAGAGTGTCTCCTACATTATAGGAGCCCTGGTTGAGTTTATTTTGAGTTGTAATTAATTAATTCAGTTGAACTGAGTTAAAGTCAATTAAACTAGTTCTAACTGATGGAGGAGCTAGTAGGAGTTCAGACAGTGGGGTGTTGCTTCATGTGTTCAGCCATTTAACCGATGATTTACTCACAAATAACTCATGCATGTCACATCTGAGAGTTACCCAGTTGAGAGTGGAGTTCAGGGACAATGTACTATCAGTTGTATAATCATCCGAATTGTATAGGTGGTGCATGTAGTAAGAGGAAGGCCTATGAGGATCGCAAAATTCATATTGAGGAATTTCCCTAATTAATAGGGGGCTAATTATCAAGAAAACAATGCAAGGCAATAGGGACTTGGGCAAGCAGAAAATTGGTTAAGTATTGGCCTTGGCTTGTCTAGGAAGAAGTGAAACATACAAAGATAGTGAAAAAGTTGCTTGGGATTGAGAAAATCATTGTAATCTTCTCATATTTTCTGACTAATGCAATATACAGATAACAAGGGTTTTCAGCTATGGCTTTCCTTAGGAAATCATTGTGTAATGTGTTGATTGAATTCTTTCTCTTGTATGCTTTTTTGATTTTCCGATTGTTTAATTGTTTCTACTGAAGAATAAAGTAGATTCAAGTATATTGTTTTAGTAAATTACAATTAGTAGTTCAAATCTACAAGGAATTTGTACATGGTATCGGAGTAGAAATCACTCTAGAAGAGGAGAATATGAGTTTGTCTTTTGCAGGTGAAATTAAATTTGCAGTATCATTCTTCAGAGCCAGTAGGATGTTGTTCTACAAATTGAGACTCAAATATGCCCTTGAGGGTAGTTCAAACTATATTTATTGGAAGGACTTGATGGAGGTAGTGTTGGAAGACAACAAGCTGAAGGAATTCATAGACAAATATATTCCTAAGCCTCCAACAATTGATGTTCAAGATCTAGTAGAGTGGAGAAATTGTTTTGCAAAGGCAAGAAGGATCATAATAGAAGGAGTTCGAGATCATATTGTATCAAACCTAAATCGGAAGGAGACTCCATATGAAATGTGGAAGGCCTTGACAAACCTATTTCGGAACAACAATGACCAAAGGAAGCTGGCATTGAAGGAAAAGCTCAGGAAAATCAAGATGGAGAAGGGCAACACAATACCAAAGTACTTGACCAAGTTCACCCAATGTCAGGACAATCTTGGAAGTGTTGGTGTTACAGTTTCTGAAGATGATCAGGTCAACCTAGCACTTCTAGACCTTCCCAAGAGCTGGCACAACTACCAAGATTTAGTAAATGGGAGGGAGAACATACTAGAGTGGGAGCATTTGTGGTCCAACTTGGTGCAAGAAGAGATTCAGCGGAACACTAGGTATGGATCCTCATCAAAGAAAGGGAAATGGAAGTCATCACATTCATAACCAAATTCTAGTCAGGGAAATAATAAGAAGGACTTATCGAAGATTAAATGTTTTCACTGTCATGAGATAGAACACTATGCCATGAAATGTCCACACAAGAATATCAATAAGAAGCCCTTTGGAGGAGCGGTATGTGAAGCTCTTCCTTCACAATTCGAGTTGGATTTCACCCTCATTGCTTGCATGGTGACATTGGTGATGGGTAATGTGCGGTATCTAGATAGTGGAGCCTCATTCCATATGACCCACAAAAAATGTTTATTTAGTGACTTGGAGGAAAAGGACCTCCAGATGCACATCGAAATGGGAGATGATGGAAGGTATAGCGCGAATGACATCAGTACTGGTACTTTTCAAAGGGATTCTAGTTTTTCTCTCACATTAGATGTCATGTATGTTCTGGGTCTAAAGAAGGATTTGGTTTCAGTTTCTATGTTGGAGGACCATGGATATAATGTGATATTTAGCACATGAAAGGCTTTCTTTCATCACATAGCCTCAGGACCTGTGAAGTGAATCAGGTTTTGGATGAAGAACCTCTAGAAATTGGATGTAGAAGACTATGCTTCTTAAGCATAAAACCAGAGAAGGTGCAGAGCTAAGACATTGGTGAATTGTGGCACAAAATATTGGGCCACTTGCACCACAGAGCTTTGAATATCATGCAACATATTTATACAGGACTTCCCCATGATACACTAAAGAAGAGAGATACATGCAAATCTTGTACGTTGGGGAAGTAAACCAAAGCCACCTTTCATGATAAGGACAATTGAGCGTAAGCGATCCTTGAAAGAGTTCACTCAGATTCTTGTGGACCATTCTCGACAACCTCCATGGCCAAGAACTAGTATTATGTAATATTTTTAAATGATTTCTCACGTAAGCGCTATATTTTCTTCGTGCAAAAGAAAAATAAGACATTCTCTAAATTGCGTGAATTTAAAGCACTTGTTGAGAAAGACACTGATAGGAAAGTGAAGGCTATCAAGAGTGATAATGATGGAAAGTATGTGTCAAATGAATTCAAGAACTTTTATGCATCAGAAGTAATTCAATGAGAGTTAATAACACCCATAATTCACAACAAAATGGGGTGGATAAAAGGAAGAACAAAATTATTGTGGGAGCTGAAAGAGAGATATTACATGATTAGGGCCTACCATTTCACTTGTGGGCTGAAGCATGAAACACAATTGTATATGTGCAGAACATGAGTCCTCATCGGATTCTTGGGATGAGTACACTAGAAAAATCTTTTTCAGGTAAGAAACCATATGTGGCACACTTTAGGATCATTAGTTCATTAATTTATTGTCATGTTACCAAGGATGCAAGGAAAAAGCTAGAACCAACAATTTAGTTGGGCATAGTTGTGGGGTACACTGATACACCTCATAACTATCAGGTGTGCCTACCACCTCATAGGATGACAATGGTTAACATATATGTGAATTTTTATGAAGATAGTGCCATTAGATGTTCCCTTGAGAGGGAGTTGTAGTTACATGAAGATGAAGAGCTTTTAGCTCCAAAGGAAGAACCTCAAGATGATGTGGAGCAACCACATGCATAGGAGCAGAGAGTGGAAGCACCCACTCAAGTAGATACTTCCAGAGATGGAAGGAACCACACCAGAGAAGCTGACAGATTTATGCATGATGTTAGAGAGAATGGGGGATCACCCATATCACAACACGAGTAGAGGAGGTCACCAGATTGGTACACTGGCTACATGGCTCTGATGAGTGAGAGTGTAGAGATTAAGCCATCCTCATTCCAGGAAGCAATGCAAAAAACAGTATGGGTTGATGCCATGGTAGAGGAGTATGACTCCATTATCAGAAAAATGTTTGGGAACTGGTCCCAAGACCAGCAGACAAGTCAGTGGTCAGTTCCAGATGGCTTTACAAGGTAAAGCAAGCAATAAGCGGGAGTGTGGAGAAACAAAAGTCTAGACTTGTAGGAGACCTTTAGGGCTAGCAGCAGGGTACTCTTCAATCAGGTATATTCTATCACTTTCAACGCAAATAGGATGGAAGATACATCAAATGGATGTGAAGACAACATTCATCAACAAAGTGATTGAGGAAGAGGTGTACATTAAGTAGCCAAAAGGATTTGATACCTTAAACAAAGAGTTGCATGTGCGCATACTCAAGCGAGCGTTGTATGGATTGAAACAAGCACCCCGTGCTTGGTACATCAGGATTGACAACTATTTCATTAGGTTGGGCTTCACCAAAAGTGAAGCAGATGTGAACCTTTACCATATTGTGGTTGAAGGTAAATTATTGATTATAGTATTATATTTTGATGATTTAATTCTAACAGGTGATGAGAAGTTGGTAACATCTTGCAAAGATGATCTTGCAAGAGAATTCAAGATGAAGGACCTAGGGCTCATGCATTATTTTATTGGTATGGAAATATGACAAGGAGATGAGGAACTCCTTGTCTCTCAGGGAAAGTATGCCAATGAGATACTGAAGAAGTTCCACATGGAGAGAAGCGAACCCAGGGAGACTCCTTTAGTAGGAAATTGGAGGAAGGAAGATGCTACTTTAGAAGAAGTAGTGGAGGCTACTATTTATAGGAAACTTGTGGGTTCACTTATGTATTTGGTGAGCACATGACTAGGCAAATGTTTTGAAGTTAACCAAATTAGTCAAGCAATGGTTATGCTAACCAAACTCTATTGGAAGGAAACTAAAGATGTGTTGAGATTACTCAGAGGCGCCACTTAGTTTTGTCTTTGGTACAAACAGACAAAGGGAGTGAAGCTGTAAGGCTTCACAAATGCAGATTGGGCAGGGAGTCCATTCGATATGAAGAGCACATAAGGGGGAATCTTCAATATTGTGTCAACAATAGTTTCTTGGTACAACAAGAAGCAGAGATCACTTGCACTAAGTTCAACATAAGTAGAGTACATGGTTGCTAGTCAAGAAACCTGTGAGGCTATCTGAATGAGGAAGATCCTTGTTGGGTTATTTGGTGAGCATATGGATCCTACAATGATTTATCATGACAATCATGTTTTTATAAAAATGTCTGAGAATCTAGTGTTTCATGATCGATCCAAGCATATCGACATCTGATATGACCATCTACGAGATTGTGTGCAGAGGAAAATGATGTTGCTAGAGTACATTTCTACAGAGGAACAAGATGAAAACATCTTGACTAGGGCACTGTCAAGAGGAAGATTCGAGTTCCATAGAGGCATGATCAGGGTAGTAGATAATCCATTTATTGTTGAGAGGGAGTGTTGAAAATGAAACAAGAAAATCCTAATTTAATTTTGTCGTTAAATTGACTTAGTTGGTTCAGTTAGTTCGTGTTGAGGGTATAACTTGAGTCATGTAGAGTGTATCCTACATTATAGGAGCCTAATTGAGTTTATTTTGAGTTTTAATTAATTAATTCAGTTTAACTGAGTTAAAATCAGTTAAACTAGTTCCAACTGATGGAGGAACTAGTAGGAGGTCATATAATGGGGTGCTACTTCATGTGTTCAACCAGTTAAGTGATGATTCACTAATGCATGTTAGATATGAGAGTTACCCAATTGAGATTGGAGTTCAGGGACAATGTACTATCAGTTGTATAATCATCTGAATTGTACAAGTGGTGCATGTAGTTAGAGGAAGGCCGATGAGGATTATGCAATTGATATTGACCTAATTAATAGGGGGATAATTCCCAAGGAAACAACACAAAGAAATAGGGACTTGGGCAATCATAACATTTGTTAAGTATTGGTCTGGGCTTGTTTAGGAAGTAGTGAGACAGATAGAGATAGTGCAAAGGTTGCTCGGGCTTGAGCAAAGCATTGTAATCTTCTCATATTTTTTGACTAATGCAATATACAAACACCAGGGGTTTTTAGCTGTGGCTTTCCCCAGGAGATCATTGTGTATTGTGTTGATTGAATTATTTCTCTTGTATTAGTTATGATTTCATGATAATTTAATTGTTTCCACTGTGAGTAGAGTAGATTCAAGTCTATTGTTTTAGTAAATTAAAATTAGCAATTTGAATCTACAAGGAATTTCTACACTTATGAGTGATATTCATCATGTGGTTGAAGAATCATGGAAGGATCAACACATTTTTCTAGCTTTCAACTTGACATTCATAGCCCTTATCCCCAAGGTGGACCGTCCTTCATCTTTGGATGATTTTCATCCTATCTCCCTCTGTAACGCCATATACAAAATTGTGGCTAAAATTATTGCTTTAAGACATAAAACCATTCTATCTAGGTCCATTTCCAAATAATAGTTTGCATTTCTTAAGGGGAGGCAGATTCAAGAAGCAATTGGTGCAGCCCAGGAAAAAATACACAACTTGGAAACTTTGAACCTAAAGGGAGTTGTTATAAAATTTGACCTATCTAAAGCTTATGAAATGGTCAACTAGATCTATCTAAGGCTTCTCTTGACTCATGTTGGATTCAAATCATACTTCATTTCCTAGGTGATGCGCTGCATTCAGATAATTTTTTGTTGTTGTGTTAATTAATGGGTCAACCTCTCCCTTCTTCCACTCACAAAGAGCCCTTCATTAGGGTTGTCCCCTTCTCCCCTCTTGTTTTTATAGGTTGCAGAAGTTATAATTCATCTTTTGGCTGAATCAAATCAAAGAGTAGATTTACACAATATTCTTATTGCTCAGTCTTTGTCCTTAACCCATCCCATTTTTGTTGATGATATTATGATTTTCTGCATTGGATCCCCTCATGAAGTGAGTCTGCTATTGAATATTATCCAGTTGTATAAAATATCTACATGAATGTTAATAAATGATATAAAATCCAGTGTTCTGAACATCTCAATAACATCCCGATTTTATCTCGAAATCACAATTTTTTTTCCTAACAAATGTTTGCTGATTTTTACTGATATTTTCCTGATTTTTACGATTTTTTTGTTCTTTTTGAACCCTTTCCGATTTTATCTTGATGTCGATGTTCACAACATTGAGAAAATCTACCACTTCTTTGCAAAATCTAGATTGTTATAGGTCATTTTGTCGCATCCAATCAAATGGCCCGAAAACCGGATCAATCAACATACTTAACACTTTGTCATTATCCCTTTGCAAATTCCTAAGCATCATCTATCAAAAAAGTGCGAGTTTTGGGTTCTTTAGCTCAAAAACCATGTTTTTAACCCTAATGCACCCTGCACTTCTGTCTAGCTACAATTTTTGCAAGTTGCATAATTGAGCACCTGCACTGACCAATGCAAGTTGATATCCTTTGCAAGTATGACGGTTCTAAAATTTTAGGAAAAATAAAAAATAATTAAGAAACCTCTCCTTCAAAAGATTCTAAGGTGGTTTTAACCATTTACCATTGACAAATATCTCAAATTCCTACGCTAGAGGTCTTATCTCTTATCCTTAAAGCTTATCTTCCTTCATATGTGGATCTCAAGCCTAGATTGGTAAATCCTAAACTACCACTTTTAACCTATAAATTTATTGCCTCCCATAGAGTTTGGGATGGATTTTGGAGATTACTAGTGCCCTCATCCAGCTACTTTGAGATTAGGGAATCATCATTCATTGATGCATTAGGGTTGAGGTTGAAGGTTTTCTTTGTGGTAATGAAGGATACGACAATTGGGGAGACATATACAAAGTCAAGCATCTATAAATGGTTGTAACTCTCTGCTTAATTTATTAATACAAAAATCACTTTGTTTTCCTATACCTGTATCATGTTGATGCTTATGTATTTAAATACCTTTTGACTCATTGATTAGAGACATTAGTTTATGTTATGTGAATATTGTAATTCTCTTTCTTGTTTTATCCATTTTGCAGGTTCCATTTATAGCGCTTAGAGCTAGAGTTGAAGCTTACAAGTAAGGAGAAGAGTAGGGCTTACTATATATTCCAGGTAGGTATTTCTTCCATATTCTAATTTCTCTAAGGAAAAAATATATCTTTTTGCACGTGTTGTTTCTAGACCAGGCCACTATATCTTGGGAGTTCCCTTTTGTTCACAAAAGAGAATTTTCCACATAAAAATTTGGTGACTCCTCTGGGGATCGAGATTTCCCTTTAGTGGTTTCCTTGGCCTAATTATTTTTAACCTTTCAAAGTGACCTAAATTGACTTGTTCAGACAATAATTGAACTTAAGAAAACATACTACTCATCTTGGTAGGTTTTTTGGCATCTTCTTTTGAGAAAATTAGCCCCAACGTACTCTCCATTCTAAGTTAGAGTGACCTAGCATGCCATTTTTCCTTTATGTAAGTGTGATGGTTTGAAATGGTGCCCATTATGCACATGCAATAGTCCTGTAAGAAGCAAAACAATTGAATTTTTATATCTTTCTCTGAGTTCTGATATGATCCATAAGGTTTTCTTAAGTCTCTGAACTTGTTTGTGTCTCTGTAAAGCCATAATTGTGTTTGCATTTGAGTTTGATTGCCTTTGATGAGAGTTTGTTTGATTTTTTCTTTCTTCTTATCAATTAGGTTTTGTGAACACTTGGCTTGATTTTTTATTGGTTATAAGTAATTTTCATATTACAATTCTAGTCTGTGTGAATTCTTTGATCAATGATCTAGCTGCATTTCATTTTCATTACATTTGAAAATTGAAAGGAGACGAAAATAAAATGTTCCTTACTTGCATTGCATATAGGGTTTTGAATCAAATTAGAGAAGTTTCATTGAAAGATCTGATTAGGAATTTTTGTTTGCTGCGTCATTGCTTCCTACGTTATTGTTTGCCTCATCCTTCTTGTAGATAAATCTTCAATGAAAAGTGAAAGAGTTATTATTATCATACTAGTTGCATCATAAGGAATTCAGGTGAGTTCGTACTGTGAGCGTTGAAATTAAAACATAATTGAAGATCAACTTTAAAATTGATTCAATTAGCCTACGGAGCATTTGTAACATTAACAAACCACATATAGCTCTAGGCTAGAGACATGTTCTGGTATCTTTCAACATAGGAGCTCTCATTACTTGTTTGCGTTACATTATGGGGGTAGTTGGTATCCCACGTACAAAAGTATATCAAATCATTCTCCATGTACCCTAAGGTATATTAGATGGCACTCCACATATGAAAAGTATATCAAAATACTTTTTATCATATATGACACATTAGATAACACTACTATGGACTGCACTTCCACGTACCTCTGGGTATATTTTTGAAGTCCCCATTAGGTTGTTATCCTACCATAGGCAATGGAGCCAACCACCTTGTTATCTGTGATACATCGAACACAACATTTGGGGAGATTGCCTACATATACTTGAAATGATATATTTCAATTCACAGTCGCTTGGTAAACCCTTTTTCTTATTACCCCTGTTTTGTTTTATTTGTGTCTTTAATTTCTAAAATCAATTAATTGACTATGGAAAAACATCCCCACCATGGAACAACTCCTTAGTAGATCTTAGGTTGAGACTAATGGCAACAGTTTACGAGTCCACTAGTCAAGGAAACCCCTTTGATGGGAATCCTAGTCCATATTGGTGCTCCTTATATGGAAACATTGTCCCTTTCCGGATTTACCATCTGAAAGTCCAAACTTCTCCTCAACTAAGTAGTCCTCCACCTGAACAACATCAAGCTCAAGTTGATCCTAAAGTTAACCCTTTGCCTTATTCACATGTCGTTTCTTCATCCTTTTCTTCCTCCTCGCCTGGCGAAAGTCTTGATTCAAGTAACCAGGAAAAGGACAAAGAAGAAGAAGCAAAATAACCTAGGGGAAACTAAGCAAAAATTGTTATGAATGCAATGTTGAGAAACCTTCCAACAAGCCCTGAAAAGTTAAATACCCTCATATGCTTTGTAAGGATGATCACCTTCTTAGAGATTATCTTAGTATTCCATAGGTATCAGAAGTGTGGTCCACAAGATTGCATCAACCCTTATCATCAGCCTTTGGAGATCATGCTGGTGATAAGCCATCAACTAGTGATTGTAAGGTCCATGGGAAAAAGGGTAAAGTTAAGTTTCCCTATAGTTTATGTGAAGGGAATCATCCTATTCACCTTTGTCCTTATATGCATGAAGCGTTGAAAGTGTTGGAAAATCTTACAACTTCTCATCCATGACTTACGACTAGTTACCAAAAGCTTTCCCCCAATCCTCCACTAGTCGATGAAGTGATTGATCCTAATCCAACTTTAGTCAATCCCACTCTCTTTGAACGTGAATCCCATGAGTCCATTCTGAACCAATTATTGGTTGAGAAAATGGTTGACTCAATTCCACCTTCAGTTGATCACACTTTTCTCGTATAGAGTGAATTTCATACCATTCAGGTTCTTCTCATTTCCTTAGATCCTATCAAACAAGGGGACATTTATCCTATTGTCATAGAACCCCGTCCATGTAATGAATCACTTGGTGAGATTATTCAACAAGTATGAGTAATTTAACCCATTTATAGCATGCCATAGGTTTCGATTAGTCAGTTGTTCCAGGAATGGTCTAAATTCCTCCAAGGAAACCTTTACAAGGAATACCCCAAGATCTTGTTAGCTAGATAACAACAATACAACAATCTTATCTAGGTCAATACTTCTAAGGTCAACCTTTTCAACAATATCAGGGCTTTCATGGGACTAGACAACCTAGTATGGGTTATTCTAATTATCAAAACAATCTGTGTCAAGGTGGGATGAAAATGTCAGTAGCCCAACCCATCCCGTCCTATCCTAGATATCCCTCACCGGAAATTAGACTTCCCCCACAAGTTTATTGAGCTACCAAGGTCACAGAGCATAATTCCTTTTCTTGTGTCAAGCTCATTAAAAAATGAAACAAGGTCCCGTAGCATAGTTCTTTGTCTTGTGTCAAGATCGCTAAAAAATGAAACAAGGTCCCATGAGAATAGTTCCTTTTCTTGTGTCAAACTCCTTAAGAAATGAAACAAGGAACCCCTTGAGCATAATTCTTTTACTGTGTCAAGCTCATTAAAAAGTGAAATAGATCCCCTTCCAATTCGAGTCTTTGATTAGATCTCGTAAAGGTCAAGTCGAGTCTTTCACTTGATCATGTAAATGAACCTTAATTCCATTCACCTATTAGTAATCAATAGTCTACTTAGGTGAATGAAATTAAGCTTGGGGGGCATGCACCTAGAATTGCGTTGTTGGGGGCATGAGAACCAATTTCAAGCACAATTTTCTTTAGTTTCAAGCTTGTGTAAAAATGAAACCAATTTCAAGCATAGCTTCCCATGTTTCAAGCTTATGTAAAAATGAAACCATTCTCATCCTATCCCTCGTGATTGCTATTTTTATTAGCCTATTTATGCTAGATGAGCCTTGGTTTTCTCATTCCATTGTCACCATCTACTTGGCCGATCATACACTTTCACTTGGTTGTTTTACCCTTTCCTGAGGAACCGTTGCAATGAGCAGTCTTATTAGCTTTCCTCTTGACCTCTATGTGTTTTGAGCAGTTCCATCATGACTAGAAGCAATTGATACCCTTTGATACCCTTTATACCACTCGTTCCTCCATGATGATTCGTCTTTGATCTCTTTTCAGACTCCCAAAACATGAAAATATTGTCGAGCACTTGTCTTTTCGAACTCATTAAAGTAAATGCAAATATGTTTGCGATAAAATATTTACAAAACGGAATAATTTATTAGAACATGGCTAAAAGGTTCTCTTGAGTATCATTTTTTTCCTTTTTGGACTAAAGAGACTAAATTTATGAAAAGGAACCTTTAGAGTTTTTTTTTTCACCTATTTTTCAAACTCTCTAAACATGTAAAATAAGTTGAGTTACACCTTCATTGAACTTGTAAAATCATCAAACAATGTTGGACTTGTCAAACATGATGATACCAAACCAATCCTTCTCAGGGTTCATTAAATATGCTCAGAAGGATTCATCCATAGGATGAACTTGTAGATCAAGCATATGTTATCCTCCTCAAGCTTGTCAAAAATAAAGAGGCACTGTCTAGAAATGGTTGGGAAAATGGGAAAATAGGTTACTAAACCTATTAATGGCAGAAAGTCACTCTTGAACATGACACTCTTTCACTTCATCTCTGTGACTATTGGGTTGGGAAATTTTCTTCCCTCTTTGGTTAATCACACAATGTTAAAAAAACTTTGTAATCAGTTTTGAGTCAATGTTGCCAACGCTATAAAGTGTCACCGATATGTTCAAGAGAATTCCTTCAGTTGACATCTAATACAATATCTTGAGCCTTATTTCATGTTTTATGTTCCTGAACCAACTCTGTATTAGCATCATTTTGTCTCAAACCTTGATACCCATTTCGTGTTGTTGATGGGGAGTACATCAAGGCCGTCCCGTGACTGGTCACTTCCTGTCGACATTGGTTCATTATCCAGGAATTTGACTTAGAACTCCTTTCAGCGCCTTGGGACTTGCATGCCTTAATGTCAAATTTCCTCTCTTTCAGTGACAAATTTTCATCATTGGCCTTTGACTAAGAGATTTTGTGTGGTGTTCAACTTCAACTCATTCATTCACACCACATAGAATGTACTATAGTACCTTGAGAGCTGCTATCATTTGTTGAATTTAGGCTTCTGTGATTCATAACAATTTATTTAGAAGAGTTTTCGGTGGAAATCACGTCATAATTCAATTGTCGACGCGTTTCGAACCAATAAGTGTGGTTCATCGTCAGGACAAGTTGAAGACCCAGATCTTGGTTGCAGGATAAACAAAGAGAGCAGATCATCCAATGACTATATTTGACTAGGAACGACTACATTTGACCAGAAAACAACTATTTTAGACTGGGTAACAGGAGGGGATCAAGAGAACAAGAGAGGGACACATAAATAGTTAATTAATTAATTAGTTTGTTTTATTATATTAATTTAATTCTAGTACCAATAAGTTTAATTATAATAAATATGTATCCTTTCTTATAAATAAAAGTCAATGAAGAATTATGGTAAAATATAACATTCTTCATTTTCGATTATTAATTATATTTATTTTATTTTTATATGTTTAACCAAGGTTATATCAGGAAAGGTTAGTTTATTTTGTCACAATTATTTTATCTATAATGAGGTAGGAAATATTTTAATTTATTTAAATGTTACGTATATATATATATATATATATAATATATATATATATATATATATATATATATATATATATATATATATATATATAGATATAATAAATAAATTTATTTAATCCCTTAGAACTCATTAAAAACATCTAATTTTTCATTAGGATAAAATAGAATAAATTAATGAATAAAAATCAAAGAGAAGCAAAGGAATAACATGGAAAACAAACCCGAGGAGGAAGGGGAGAGGGACTAGAGAAAACCACAAAGAAAAGAACAACAAAGGGGGGTAGGGGCAGAGGGGCAGGGGGTGGGGGCTAGGAAGAAAGGACAGGGATCCAACAATTGCTAATTTTCTAGCCATCATCCCTATTGAGATTGTTCGACCTTTTTTCAATTTCTAAGGCCTCCCTAAACTTTCGGTGATGGAAAGGCACAATCCTGGCAATAACACTCACCTCCTCAATGCATATGTGATTAGATTTTTTGGCATGTTCTGCCAGGGTGGAAGACCTGGTCCTCCCATGTTTTATGTCAACTGAGTACTCATGAATCCTTTGGTTAATAGAGTGACTGGTCTTACCAACATAGGGGGTCCCACAAGAACACATAATAACATAGACACCTTTCATGTCCTTGGGGTCGACAGGGTCTTTTACTGATCTAAGGGATCTACAGATAGTGTTAAGGGGTCTAAAGGTTGAGGGAACATTATGCTTCTTCAGAATCCTCACAATCTTGTCAGTTGTCCCTTGGATGAAAGGGAGATGAACCCCTGAGACTCGATCTTTAGGGTCTTTCTTAACCAAGGGAACTTTGCTGGCTTTAAGGAAACCTTTCTGACCTTGGTGCCTACTATAACCATTATTAACAAAAACGTTAAGGAGATGAGCCATCTCTTTATCAAGGTTCTTTTTATCGGAGATTCTCAGGGCATGAGTAGCTAGCGTGTTGAGAACACCCAGCTTTTGATGATCCAAAATGGATCCTAAAAACCTCTAAGTCTTCATATACACAACTATTGGAAACACTATTGCATGAGAAAAATATTAAGAAATGGCGGAAAATAGAGTAAAGCGAAAGTTAAAACAGGATGCACAGGAGTCGTTGGATCAAACCGATCAACGATCCAGATCTGATCGGAATATCGCAATTGGGAGAGACCAGCGGAGTACATCGGAGGCATCCCTATGGAAATCACGATAGTGATCAATGTGATTTAACGAGGACCGTTGATCAAGCACACAAATCAACGACCCATATTACATTGCAATATTTCATTGCTAAAGCACAAGGGAAGACTTACCGGGGGGCCTGAAGACCATGCGATATGCGATTGTGATATATCACATCACAATATCGCATCACAACGATACAAAGGAGAGGGGCCGATACAAACATGCCACTTGTGATAACCGGACTCGAAGAGATTTATGGATGCAAATTAATATATTTTGAGTTCCGCTAAAAAGGGAATTGTCAGTATTTTCTGTGTATTAGCGCATTTTCAAATAAAAACTGAAATACAAAGGAAAATGCCCCGAAGCGATAAAGCCGGACCCGAAAGGAATTATAGACGTAGCCTTATATTATTTGAGTTTTGTAATGAGCGGGATTTCGGGCGGGCCTCAGGCGGTAAGTGGTATTAGACGGGCTCCACCCGATCCCATACCCTAGTCGACATGTGGCTTGGCACCAGAGAGAGAAAACCGCCTTTTCGGGTAGGTAATCTTCGTGCACATAAGCTACCCGAAATGAATATCAACCGGTGGATCAAAGATCACACAAATCAACGATGGGCTTGCGACAACAACCAAGGGCGGACCCGATAGGATTATAGGGTGGATTCAATGATTTTTGAAGTCCGATAGAAAGAGTTTTTGCGGGTTTTTAAGTGTTTTTAGTGTATTTATCTGTGTAAATAGAGAAATGTGTTCTCGGGGATTTCAACCGCACCAGTGGTCCTTTTCTTTTAAAAACAGGTGGTCTCCATACCTGAAGGTGTTTTACAATGATTGTTTAACGCTCAAAGGGGATATGAATGGAAAGAGGCCAAAAGGGGAGATGAATAGACAAGCGTCGATAGGATTAAAAGTGAGTTAGTGGTAGAAACAGAGGGAGGCAGTTGCTGAGACAGAGAGAAAGCAGAAGATAGAGAGCAAGAGGGAGAGTTTGTGTACTCTTGTAGACTTGAGGATTTCAAGTAAATCCCTTTTGTTTTGTCACTGTTGTGTTGAGACTCAATTTGAGCTCACACTTGTAATAATATGCTCTTGAAGACATAATAGAGAGGTCAGCACTGAAAGATGGACCAGGAGACGTAGTCAGGAAGTTTGGTGAACTCCTTGATTATTTGTTGTGTTGATGTGTGTGCCTGTTATGTTTTTCTAACTACTCATTGTCTATATTATTCACAATCTTTTCGATCCATTGCAATAAGTAATATAGGCATTCCTGCACATGAGTCTGTAATACCTTAATATTGTTTTAAGATCTCATTATCAGATCAAGTGGTATCAGAGCTTTAGGTTTTGTTAAAGTTAGACAAGCTTGTGCTGGATTTTGAATGCTAACTAGATTAAAGCTCAGATTAGGAGAATGAGAACTTGTTGAGGCTAATCCATAGATTGGAAGAGTCTATTCTCAGAGGAGAATGGCAGAAGAAGCTCCATTGGAATCAGAATCTCAGTTCATGGACAGTTTTATGGCCACGCGAGCCATAGTGGAAGAGATGTATCACGAATTTTAGAAGGGTTGAGGTGAAAGCACTTCAACACGCAAACCAGACAAAGGAGCAGAGGAACCTTCTCTAGTTGCCCCTCCAGAGGGCAAAGGGAAAGGGGAAAAGCCTCCTTCCTCATCTCCTTCACCATCACCTTCATCATCCTCATCTCCTAGCCCTGATAAGAAAAAGAAGAAAAATTCTTTGATTAAATTAGATGTGAAGTTTGATTTGCCAATTTATGATGGAGAACTAAATGCAGAAAAGCTAGATAACTGGATAAGACAGATTGATGTATATTGCAGGGTGCAGAACATTGATTCAGAAAGGAGAAAGATTCAGCTAGATAGCCTTCGACTTGGAGGAACTGCACTAGTGTGGTGGGAAGGCAAGACACAAGTTGATCTGCAAATACTGGTAAAATCCTTTCTACTTGGAATGAATTTGTTTCTGCCATCAAAAAAAAATTCTATCCTTTAGCTTATATGCAGCAGGCACTGATGAGTTGGCAAAATCTTCACTAGTTAAAGGGTCAAAGTGTACAAAGTTATACTAAGGAATTTAGAAGAAAAGCTTTAACTCTAGGCATATCTCTAGACTCACCTGAAACTTTGTTGAATCATATAGGTGGTCTGCATAGCTATTTGAAGCATACCATTCTCATGTTTAATCCCACTAGCTTAGATGATGTATCAGTTCAGGCTACACATCTAGAAGCTAGAGGCAAGAATGTGAACCCAGAGGTTGGGGGATCATCTAAACACTCTGTAAGCAAGAACAAGGAAAAGAAGAAACTGAAATGGAAGGAGAGGAAAACAAACACTGTATAGAAGGACAAACCTTCATGCAATCATTGCAAGAATGATGGACAAGATGAGGCACACTGTTGGTCTTTGCATACATAGCTGAAACCTAAGAAGTTCGGTGGTAAGAAGAAAAATACTGTTGCTGCTATTCAGAAAGACTTGGGGTCAGACTCAGGTGATGAAACAACAATCATAGCCACAGGTATAAAAGGTAAAAATTCTAAAGCATCCACAAGTAATTCTGCACAATCTATTGATAATGAAAATAATGAGACGAAAAGACATGAGATTTTTCATATTAGAGTCATTTCCAAGCGCCAAAAGATTGATACTTTATTTGATAGTGGATCACAAGTAAACTTGATTTCTAAAACAATTGTAAAGAAGTTGGGATTACTAACAAAACCTCACGAGAAGCCATATCCATTAGGTTGGGTATGTGATAAAACAAAGCTACAAGTAACAAGACAATGTAAACTTAGGTTTGCTATTGGGTCAACATTTGTAGATGAGGTTGAGTTAGATATAGTTCCATTGGATATATGTGGTATTGTTTTAGGAAGTCCTTACTTGTATGATAGGAAAGCTATTTTCTATAGAGTTGAAAATAAGTATCAATTCAATAAAGATGGAATAGAATATATTGTAAGAGCTCATAAACTCAAAAATAACTATTCTCTCATAAACTCAGGGCAGATGAAAAGAATTGTGAATTCAAGTAAGAAATTTTTACTAATGGTTGTAAAGGAAAAGAACCCTAATAAAACCAATATATTTGAAGGTTGTGATGCTAAACAGAAATCTAATTTAGTTAAAGTTGTTTCAGAATATGATATCCTATTTCAAGAACCTAAAGGTCTGCCACCCAAAAGGGAAATAGTACATGATATTCATTTGCAGCAAGATGCTCCATTACCTAACATCAGAATGTACAGGTTATCAGCTTTAGAGAATGCAGAGATAAAGAAGCAGGTATAGGAGTTGCTCGAAAAAGGATTTATACGACCAAGCACATCACCATGTGGATCTCCAATCGTGCCGGTGAGAAAGAAAGATGGTTCATGGAGAATGTGCATTGATTATAGAGCACTGAATAAAATAATGATCATGAATCGTTATCCTCTTCCTCATATTGATGATCTATTAGATCAGTTGAAAGAAGTAGTTTACTTTTCTAAGTTAGACTTGCGAAGTGGTTATCATCAGGTCAGAGTTGTAGAACAAGATGCATAGAAGACTGCTTTCAAGACAAAGCAAGGGTTGTATGAATGGCTGGTTATGCCTTTTGGCTTAACTAATGCTTCTGCTCCATTCATGAGAGTGATGAATGATGTACTCAGACCTTTTATTGATGATTTTGTAATTGTTTATTTAGATGACATTCTTGTATTTAGTAAGACATGGGAAGACCATGTAAAGCATGTAAAGCAGACTTTAGATGTTTTGAAAGGAGAAAATCTCTATGTAAAACTATCAAAATGTGAGTTTGGAAAAACATATTTAAATTATTTGGGTCATATTGTAGGGGGTGGTGAATTGAAGATATATCCCTCTAAGGTTGAAGTCATTGTGAACTGGCCTAAACCCAAATCTGCTACAGAGGTTAGAAGTTTCCTAGGAGCAACACAATACTGGAGAAAGTTTATTGCTAACTTTTATTTAATTGCAACTCCATTACATGCTTTAACAGGATTGAAATAGGTGTTTCAGTGGGGAGGCAAACAGCAGAAAGCCTTCGACACCTTAAAAGAAAAAATTAGTACAACACTAGTACTAGCACTGCCAGATCTTCAACATCCATTTGAGATTGAAACAGATGCCAGTGACTATGCCATGGGATCAGTGTTGATGCAACACGGTAAACCCATATGTTATCATTCTGAGACATTTACTTCTGTAGTAGTTAATTATCCCACATATGATAAATAATTGTATGCATTAGTACAAAGTGTGAAAAAGTGGAAACATTACCTAATGGGTAAGGAAACAATCATACATACAGATCATCAACCACTTCAATATTTGCACTCACAAACTAAATTGCAGCAATCAAGACATTATAGGTGGATGGGTTTTCTACAGCAATTTCATCTTGTCATCAGATATAAGAAGGGCATACACAATAAGGTTGTAGATATGTTATCAAGACCAATCATAAATGCATCTACTATACTTAAGCATAACTCAGTAATGCATGAAAGTTACATTGAACAATATGCTCAAGATATAGATTTTAAAGATGTATATGCAACTTTAAGTCATCACAAACAAGTAGAAGAATTGGATTATTATGTAAAGGACCAACTCTTATATCATTTGGGAAAGTTATACATTCCTCAAACTGAAAGAGTTAACATGATTCGAGAAGCACATACTTCTCTAATATCAGGTCATTTTGGTGTAAGTAAAACAGTTACACAATTGTAAAGGTTCTGTTATTGGCCAAGAATGCATGAGACAATTTCTAGATATATCAAAGGGTGTACTATGTGTGCTACAAGAAAGCCCAGCAATAAAAAATTAGGCTTGTACACTCCACTTCCAATTCCTTCTCGTCCTTGGGAAAGTGTTTCCATGGACTTTGTTGGGGGATTGTCAAAATCTAGAAAAGGTCATGATTATTTGCATGTTGTTGTGGATAGGTTCAGTAAAATGTGTATTTTGATACCTTGCAACAAGTAGGTTACAACTGAACAAATAGAAAAGTTGTTCTTTCAGAACGTATGGGTTCACTTTGGTTTACCCACTTCTATTTTATTTGATCGATATTCTCGATTTGTTGGGAAGTTTTGGTCAAATCTATGGGAGTTGATGGACACTAGATTGAAGAAGAGCACAAAATTTCATCCAGAAACAGATGGCCAGACAGAGGTGGTCAACAAGATAGTGATCCAGTTGCTCAGAGGCTATTGCAGCAAGCATCCCTAGCTTTGGGATGAGCATTTGTGTTATGTGCAACATGCTTACAACTGTGCCACACACTCTTCTACTCAGAGATCTCCTTTTGAGATTTTTTTGGTTTTATACCAAAGTCTCCCTTGGATTTTGTCTTTGGTAAAGACATAGAAATTGATGGACATAGTGATGTGGACAAAGCAACCAAGTTCATTGAAAAAATCCAAAAAATTCACCAGGCAGTGCAGGAACAACTGGAAAGAAGTCAAGCCAAGTACAAGGGAAGACATGACAAGCATTGAGTTGAGCATAGTTTCCAAGTTGGTGATCAAGTTTGGATGTACATCAGCAAAGACACAATGTAAGATGAAGGTAAGAAGCTGAAACCAATAAGGTATGGGCCTTTCAAGATACTTGATAAAATTGGTGAAAACGATTTTCGCCTTGATTTACCAGCTTATATGCAGATCTATTTAGTTGTTAATGCAGAAAACTTGAGATTGTATGAACCATCAACGATTGAAGATCCTGAAGAGCGAAGTCAGTTGCATTATATTGAGGATTTGTTGCCTGAATATCTCAATGAGTTGCAGGAAGACAAAGTTCTGGATAGGAAGGTAAGAACTACGCATCGAGGAGATGTTGAGTACCTAAGGATAGGACTCAAAGGTTCAAATCTGAGCAAAGCAGGATGGATATAAGTTAAACAAGTGAGGGAGATGTATCCTCACTTGCTCGATGCCTAAAAACCAAATTTTGGTGGTCCAAAAGCTTTTCAGTGGGAAGGCGTGATAAAAAATGGATCCTAAGAACCTCTAAGTCTTCATATACACAACTATCAGAAACACTATCGCATGAGAAAAACATTAAGAAATGGCGGAAAACAGAGTAAAGAAAAGGTTCAAACAGGATGCACAAGAGCCGTCGGATTGGACTGATCAACGATCCAGATCTAATCGGAGTATCGCAATCGAGAGAGACCAGCGGAGTACATCGGAGGCATCCCTACGGAAATCGCGATGGCGATCATCGCGATTTAACGAGGACCGTTGATCAAGCACACAGATCAATAGCCTAGATTACATCGCAATATCACATCACTAAAGCACAAGGGAAGACTTATTAGGGGGCCCAAAGACCATGCGATATGCGATTGCGATATATGGCATCGTAGCGATACAAAGGAGCGGGGCCAATACAAACATGTGACTTGCGATACCGAACCCGATGGGATTTATGGATGGGAATTAATATATTTTGAGTTCTGATAAAAAGGGAATTGTCGGGATTTTTTGTGTATTAGCGCATTTTCGAATAAAAAGCGAAAAACAAAGGAAAATGCCCCGAAGCGATAAATCCAGACCTGAAAGGAATTATAGACGCAACCTTATATTATTTGAGTTCCGTAATGAGTGGGATTTCGGGTAGGCCTCATGCAATAAATGGTATTGGACAGGCTCCGCCCGATCCTATATCCTGGCCGACACGTGGCTTGGCACCGGAGAGAGAAAACAACCTTTTTGGGCAGGTAATCTTCTTATGCATAAGCCGCCTAAAATGAATATCAACCGTTGGATCAACGATCACACAGATCAACAGTGGGCTTGCAACAGCGACCAAAGGCGGACCCAATAGGATTATAGGGCATATTCAATGATTTTTGAAGTCCGATAGAAAGAGTTTTTGTGGGTTTTTTAGTTTTTTTAGTGTATTTCTCTGTGTAAACAGAGAAACATGTTCCTGGGGATTTCAACTGCGCCAGTGGTCCTTTTCGTTTAAAAACAGGTGGCCACCATACCTGAAGGCGCTTTATAATGATTTTTTAATGCTAAGAGGGGATTTGAATGGATAGAGGCTGAGATCCAGAGAGTCGAAAGGGGAGACAAACAGACAAGCACCGATAGGCTTAAAAGCCAGTCAGTGGCAGAAACAGAGGGAGGCAGTTGCTGAGACAGAGAGAAAGCAGAAGACAGAGAGCAAGAGGGAGAGTCTCTGTACTCTTGTAGACTTGAAGATTTCAAGTAAATCCCTATTGTTTTGTCATTCTTGTGTTGAGACTCGATTTGAGCTCACACTTGTAATAATTTGCTCTTGAAGACATAATAGAGAGGTCACCACTGAAAGCTGGACTAGGAGATGTAGCCAGGAAGTTTGGTGAACTCCTTGATTATTTGCTGTGTTGATGTGTGTGCCTGTTATTTTTTTCTAACTGCTCATTGTCTATATTATTCGCAATCTTTTCTATCCATTGCACTAAGTAATATAAGCATTCCTGCACATGAGTCTGTAATACCTTAATATTGTTTTAAGATCTCATTATTAGATCATCTGAGCAGGGAAATGATGGGAGCTTGCATGCAAGATACTGCTCAGTATGAGTTTTCTTCCGAAACACTTGGTGGAAGAGAGAACCATCATCATTATTCGAAATGGGAACATCAAGGAAAGGAAGATATCCCTTAATCTCCTGCACCATAGTGAACTTTATGGAGGAGGATTGATTGTTGAGATGTTGGAAGAAAAGATCCAACTCTTGTTTTCCATGAGACCAGATGACACCAGTGTCACCCACAAATATTTTCCAAAGCTTGGGCTGGAGATGGACCAAGGCCAAAGCCTTGGATTCAAAGTCTTCCATAAAAATATTAGCAACAACCGGGATAGGGGGGAGCCCATGGCATCCCCACAAGTCTGTTCATAGAATTCACCTTCGAAGCTGAAAAAGGTAGAAGTGAGACAGATCTCAACCAATCGAGTGGTGTCAGGGTCAGTGAGGCGGTTGATGACCTCAATGGCCTCCTTTATAGGGATGCAAGTGTAAAGGGAAACCACATCGAAACTCACAAGAATGTCCCCAAGGTCAAGCTTTATGCCTTTAAGCTCCTCGACGAATGACGAAGAGTCTTTGACGAAAGACTCAGTGAGGCCAACCAGGGGTCTCAGTTTCGCGGCAAGGAATTTTGCTAGGAGGTAGGTTGGACCACCAATAGTATTGACAATGGGTCTAAGGGGAGCCCCCTCCTTATGGATCTTTGGAAGCCCATAGATCCTTGGAGTGATGGGGTTACTCTCAATAAGCTTATGGCAAAAAGAGCCCACAGTGCTACTATACTTGATAGCTAAAGTGACAGTTATGGAAATATTTTTCAAGGGATTTTTGATAAGATTTTTATAGCTGCCACTATTACGAAGATGATCCAACATCTTTTGGCGATAATCCTCCCTGTTAAGGATGACAACAGCCCCTCCTTTGTCAGCTTTGAGAACTATGTCATCCTTATTTCGGTTTAAGGATTTGAGGGCATCAATTTCCTCCCTGCTAATATTGCTTTTGGGGGGCTTTGCCTTCCTAAGGACCACATCACAATCTTGCCTAATGGTGTCCTTAATATTGTCGGGCAAGTCCCTAATCCCATATTCGACGTCACACATAATGTCTTCCATAGGGATCTTTCTAGGAGCAAGGGAAAAATTTAAACCTTTACCAAGAAGACTAAAGACAGAAGGGGGAAAGGAAAATTTAGAAAGATTGACAACCCTCTTATTAGGTGAATGCTTATTATTATTATTAAAATTCTCCTTCGTGATATTATTCTTATTATGGTGGTTTTTGTTGTTATTATTATTACTATTATTATTATGGTGGTTTTTTATGTTATTATTATTACTATTATTATTATTAAAGTTTTCCTTTGTGATATAATTTCCATTACTAATACTATTATTATCCATTGAAACATTGTCACTTTTATCTCCAATTATCATATTATATAAAAGATTATTATTATTATTAACAATTTCATTAATATTATTATTATTATTACTAACAATTTCATTAATATTATTATTATTATAGTTAAAATCATTATTAGTTTTATTATTAATAATACTGTTTTCGTTAAAATTGAAATAACCTGAACCAAACCTATCGAATTCTAAATTGTAAACATGCTTATTATTACTGTAGTCCAATAAAAGAGAAATAGGACACAGGTTAGGAAGAGGCACGAGAAGCTTGCCTGGAATTTGGATCGAGTAATGGAGACCACCGATGTTCTCATGCATGGATGGAGGACCAAATTCAGCGAGAGGATTAAGGACACCCGGAACTGAAGATAGGAGCCCAATGTTGGAAGATATCAACGGATCATCGATAGAGACAGATAGGATCAACGGGTGAGAAAGGCCTGAACCGGAAGGGATGGATCCATGAGGAAGGCAACCATGCTCATGTTGCACCAGGTTTACAGATAAGCCAACTCGCTAAGGGAAGGAAGGGAACGAGTTGGCGGTGGAAGGAAAGTCAGGAGCGATGGATAACTGAATCGACTCCACGTTGGACCCTGAATCGACGGGGATAGGATGACAATCAACCAGGGGGAAACCGACCTCTTCAATCGAGCCAACCTGCATAGCAGGAGGTGCAGTGGAGCATCATACACTAGAATAATTAGAAACCCAAGAATAATGATAAGATGTTATCATTATCGATGGTTTCTCTCGCATTTGTTAATGGGTTACATCATTGGCTAGTAATCAGATGGTGTCTACTATGTTCAACTTCAACTCATTTATTCAAATGGTTAGACTTGTACTGTTGAGTGAACAAGCTAGAAGTCCCCAAATCTAGTTTCATCCATCCGGGCCGTAGTTTTAGTATTCATACCAGATCACATAGTATGATGGCTGTGATCGTTCAAAAGGTCATCCAAGTATGAGTCCACCATTTGTCATCATTGGATGAGACTTTTGATCATTGTACATGTAATTTTGGCTTATAGGATGAGTATGGGTATGCCTACCTCAACAATAATATCATGGTGATTATGTATTGTAATAGATGATGATATTAACCAATCTTGCTTGATCCAAACCTATCAAAAGGTAAAGCACTTTAGTGCTCACCCACTGCTTTTGAATTTTTACTTTAGGGGGGAACATTTTACAGGTCATTTTGTCGCATCCACTCAATTAGCCTGAAAACCTGGATCAATTAACATCCTTAACACCTTTTCATTATCCCTTTGCAAAGCCCTAAGCATAATCTATCCAAAAAGTCTGAGTTTCTAGGTCAATCAACTCAAAAACAATGTTTTTGGCCCTAACGCACCCTACATATCCACCTACAATGGTTGCAAGTTGCGTAACTGAGCACCTGCATTGACCAACATAGGTTTCACTACTTTGCAGGTGTGGCAGTTCTATAATTTTGGGAAAAATAAAAAATAATTATGAAACTTCTCCTTTCAGAAGATTCTAGGGTGGTTTTAACCATTTACAATTGACAGAGATCTCGAATTCCTACTCTAGAGGTATTATCTCTTATCCTTAGATCTTATCCTCCATATGTGGATCTCAAGCCTAGATTGGTAAATCCTAAACTACCACTTTTACCCTATAAATTTACTGCCTCCCGTAGAGTTTGGGTTGTATTTTGGAGATCATTAGTGCCCTAATGTTGCTACTTTAAGCTTAAGGAATTGTCATCCATTGATGCATTAAGGTTGAGGTTTAAGGCTTGTTTTATGGAAAGGAATGACAAGACAATTGGGAAGACATCTACAAAGTCAAGCATCTATAAATGGTTGTAACTCTCTCCTTCATTTATTAATACAAAAGCAATCTATTTTTCTATACTTGTATCATGTTGATGCTTATGTATTTCAATTCCTTTTGACTCACTGATTATATACATTAGTTTATGCTATGTGGATATTGTAGTTCTCTTGCATGTTTTAGCCATTTTATAGGTTCCATTTATAGCGCTTGGAGCTAGAGTTGGAGCTTACAAGTAAGGAGAAGAGGAGGACTTACTATATATTCCAGGTAGGTCTTTCTTTCGTATTCTAATTTCTCTAAGGAAAACATAGATATTTTTTCACATGTTGTTTCTAAATCAGGCCACTAGATCTAGGGAGTTCCATTTTGTCGACAGAAGAGAATTTTCCACATAACATTGACAAAGGAGAAATTGGTCATCTCAACCAGATTCTAAATTTTGAGTTCAGGTCTTTGGAAGAGGGTCTGAAATATTTAGTATTTATGCTTAAGATAAATTGTTATTGTAAGGAGGATTGGTTTTGGATCATTGTCAATATTGAAAAAAGATTGAAGAGTTGGTTAGTATTAATCAAAACAGTTCTAAAAGCTATACCCATTTACTGGATGTCTCTTTCTTGGATTTCGAAAGGGATCTTGGAAAAAATCATGAGAATCTACTTCAATTTTCTATGGTAGGAAAAAAGGGAATAAGGTATTCTTCCTTGGGTCAAATGGAGCATCTTAGATAAGCTAAATATTATGGGAGGTTGTGGCTTAAAGAATATTTTATTTTCTCCAAGTCCCTGGCAGCAAAGTGTGGCTATAGATTGATCTCTTTTCAAAGTTTATGGACTTAGATAGTCATCTAAAAATATATTTCCCTGAGTTTGCTGGAAGATTGGATTAGGAGGGTGGATAAGAAACAAACAAACATTTCTAATATTTGGAGGGTTGTTATAAACTCTTTTGATCTTATAACCAATGATCTAGCATGGAAAGTGGGTAACGGGTATCGTGTGAGAATTGGTTGTGATCCTTATCCAAGGAGTGGTCAAGGACACACTCTTCCCCCTCTCCTAATTTATCTTATGAGAGATTGAGGCTACTCCAAATTCTCTCACTTTTCCAACCCAACAAACACCTCATTATGGAATCAAGGTTGGATAACAATGGATGATCTGGGTTTGGCAGGGGAGTTCATAGAGTTATGGAATGGTATTTAAATTCTCTTTCAATGGGTCATATACGACTAACAAACAAAGAGGACGATTTGGTATGGAACATTTCTCCTTTTGGATCTTATACCACTAAACTGGTATACACTACTCTAATGGTTGTTAGAGGAGATTACATCATTAAGTGGTGGTGGAAGGCACTATGGAAAGTAAAGTTCCCAGCTAAATCCAAAATCCACATGTGGTGTATGTTGGAGAATAGGGTACCCACTTGGGACATTCTCCAAAAAATTTTTACGGTTGGACCTGGATGGTGCATTTCATGTTATGCAACCATATCAAAAAACATAAGAAAAGATAGATCAACAACTTGAAAATTAGCTTCTTCGAGGAAGAAACCTCCTTTACATCACATAAATGAAGAATTATTGGATAATTCAAATGACAAGACCTCCTTGGTATATATGGGAGTCCAAAGGGTCACAATATAATCATAGCCTACATAACAATAATAATGTAAGGGCACAACAATAACAATAATGGGCTTCTATGAGGTACAACAATAACAATATGGGAGGATACATTAACAATAACAATAAGGGGGATACACTAGTATTATAGGGACCTAACATGTCCCTCTCCTTAAAAAAAGTGTTGTCCTCAACACTTGAGTATTTATGAATGCTTCTGTATAAAATTATCATCCTCTCGTTTGGAATATTCAACACGTTCTTCAACTTGAAGACATACTCTGAAATTGATTGATTCCGTAGCTGTCAGGTTCTTGTTTTCGTGATTGCTTCAAGATCCAATATGATTTTTGCTTCCTCGTCAAGTTCTGGAAATATTGTTTGAAATGGGAGCTTGTCACTGATAACCTTCTTTAAGCATGAAACATGGAAAACTGGGTGTACTTGGGAAGATGTAGACAACTCTAATTTGTATGCCATAGTACCAATATTTTGCAACACCTTGTAATGACCTCAGTACTTGGGTGATAATTTATTATCCTTATTAGCTTTCTTGAGGGACATTTGTTTGTATGGTTGTAGCCGTAAAAATACCCAGTCGCCTACATCAAAACTTCTTTCACTGTGATGTTGATCTGCCTATTGTTTCATTCGATTCTGCACCAGAGTGAGGTTATCCTTTAAGAGTTGGAGAACTTGTTTTTGATGCTCGATGTGATATTGCATTGCTTGAACCTTAGAATTTTCTCTTAAATATGATGTGATGGGTAATGGATGATATCCATAAAGTGCCATAAATGGGGTCATTTTTGCTATAATATGGAACGAAGTGTTATACCACCATTCAACGAGAGGTAACCACTTGACCCATTATGTTTGTTTATTAGATACAAAATAACAAATATATCCTTCCAAACATTTGTTCACTATCTTAGTTTGCCCGTCAGATTGAGGATGATAAGATGAGCTATGAGCTAATTGAGTACCAAGACAAGAAAATAATTCCATCCAAAAATTTCCAATGAAAATGGGATCTCTGTCACTTACAATAATATTTGGGTTTCCATGTAGCTTTTGAATTGTTTCCATAAATGCAGTAGCAACTGTACTGACTTTAAAAGGATGAGATAATGCACAAAAGTGTTCATACTTGGTAAGTCTATCAACTACCACCATGATGACACTCTTTCCTTCGGACTTGGGTAAGCCTATGATAAAATCCATTAAGACATCTTACCAATGCTGACTTGGAAATTGTAATAGAACCAGGGTCTTAATTGGCTCAACTTTATTTTGTTGGCAAACCAAAAATTCCACCACAAAATTGTGAATATAAAATTTAAGGCCGTCCCCAAAAAATTCCTTCTTGACCATGTGGTAAGTTTTTAAAAAACCAGAGTGTCCTCCTAAAGGAAAGGTGTGCAATTCCAAAAGAATATTTTGTTTGAGTTGGGAATTATTACATAGATCTAAGTGATCTTTGTACCATAATGAGTCATTTTTCCATATAAATGTATCATATGTACTGGGATCTTGCTGCAACTTTTGAATGAGTGTCCACACCTCTTTGTCATTCTTCCATTCTTCCTTTGCTTAATTTATCCAATCATGTTGTATAATAGAAATGGCATAGAGCAATGCTTCCACATCCTCATCCCTTCTTGAGAGTGAATTTGTAACAACAAACTTCTTCCCTTTTTTGTAGGTGATTTCAAAGTCATAACCTAACATATTTGTGACCCATTTTTGCCGCGTTTTTGAAGATAATCTTTGTTCCAAAAATTATTTAAGATTATCATGATCTGTTTTTACCTTGAAGTGTCTTCCCATTAGGTAAGGGAGCCATTTCTTGAGGGCATGTAGTATTTCCAACAATTCCTTCTCACAAATAGGTTTTTGTAAATACTTTCCCTTGATTGGATGACTTTAAAAAGCAATGGGCCTTCCTTGCTCCATTAAAACAACACCAATTCCATTTCCTGAGGCATCACATTCCACCATAAAGGTTTTTTTGAAGTATGGTGTAGCTAAAAACAGAGCTTGGCACATTACCTCTTTAAGATGTTCAAATGACCTAGTTGTTTCTGTAGTAAAAAAAATGCATCTTTCTTCAGTAATGTTGTTATAGGTGCTATTATTTGCTCATAATTCTTAGCAAAATTTCGATAATAACCTATCAACCTTAGAAATCGTTTAAGATGCTTTAGGGTTGTGGCGATTTTCCATTCCTCAATGGATTTAATTTTTTTAGGATCTACCTTAACACTCTCACAAGATATTATATGATCCAACTATTCCACCTCTTGTACCCCAAACACACATTTGGAGGTTTTTTCATACAATTGTTTCTCCTCCAATAGTTTGAGAACCCTGTCAACATCTTGAAAAATGGAATTCACAAACCTTGAAATGTGGAAGGTGCATTAGTAAGGCCAAAAGGCATGACCAAAAATTCATAATGACCTTCATGAGTTCTGAATGTTATTTTCAGAATGTCTTCAGTATTCATTCTAATTTGATGATATCCTGAACGAAGATCCAACTTAGTGAATTAATTGTTCAGTGTAATTCATCCAACAATTCATCAATGACATGAATGGAAAATTTCTTTAATTGTGAGCTTGTTGAGCTCCCTATAATATGGACACATACGCCATGATCCATCCTTCTTGTGTACCAATAGTACTAGAGCACATAAAGAACTTTGGCTAGGTTAAATTATACTTTCCTCTAGCATTTCTACAACCATACGTTCAATTTCACTTTTTTTAGGCATACAAATATCTATAAGGTCTGATGTTTAGAGGAACACTTATTAGAATTAAGTAAGTAGCATGATCATGATCAAAAATAGGTGGGGGGCCTTTGGGAGTCTCAAATGCCTTAGAATGATTTTTCAAGATTCTTTGGAGATCTAGAGAAACAAATGATTTCAATGTTTGAACATCTAGTGACCATAATTGTGCAATTATGCCTCATTGTTATTTATTCAAAAGTTTTTTCATGCCATTAGAGTTGATTATCTTCCTTGGTTTCCCTACAATGCCCCTTAGTTCAATTTCATTTCCTTCCCAAGAAAAAATTAAGAAAAGTTCTTTAAAATTAAAAGTTATCATCCCCAAAGATTGTAACCATTGGACTCCTAATACAACATCAACACCATCCATTGGAATGGAAAGAATTGGGCTATTCAATACATATTTCCCCATGTTCAAATTGATATTATGGAACTTCCCTGAGCAATTTATAGTTCTTCCATTTGCAACCATAACTTGACACTTTGGTGCTGGATATAGAAAGAAATTCAATTCCTTGGCTATATTACAATGAAAATTTTGGGTACTACCAGAATCGATCATCACTATTGCAATTTTATATATCCTTATACCTTAAGAGTTTTAGGAGTGGTAATTCCCACCAATTCATTAAAAGATACGGCCAAATTCATTTCTTATTTCTCTCATGTTGGTCATTGGTGTATATCCTCTTATTTTGATGTTTCTTGTTCCTTTTCTTCCTCCTCTTCACAATCTATGTAAAACAATTTATTCTCATCACATCTATGACCCTTAGTGTATTTTCTATCACAACTATAATAAAGCCCTTTTTCTCCTTTTTCCTCCAGTTGTTGTGGTGTCAACCTTGTACGTTGTGGGAGGCTAGGGGAAACAACACTACCATATTTATAGTTGTGAGTGGTAGACTTACTTGTTGCCATAATTTTGCTTTCAACTTTTCTTTCCAACTTGAATGCCTTCTCCAATGAATTAGGTTCCCAAAGGTGAACCTCATGCTGGACGTTATCCTTTAAAGTCCCTACGAATACATCAATCCTATTCTCCTCTAGAATATCATTTACCTTGATAGTTAATATTTGGAAGTCCTCAATGTGCTCTGCCATTGAACCCTTTTCTTTTAGATTTATCAATTGGCTAAATAAGGTATTTCTCTTTGTATCCTCATAATGTGCTACCAATTATTTTGTAAATTTTTTTCAAGTGACAATTGATTTACGAGAAAAAAGTCATTGATACCACACAAATTGATTTTGTTCTAAATATAAAGATGCAATGCATACCTTTTGTGTGTGAAACACATAATGTAGATCAAATAATTTCTCCATCTGCAATATCCATGTTACCAGATCCTTTCCATCGAACTTCCGCATATCAATATTTGGAATATGGTTTCTCTTCATCCTAAAGTTGGAGCCTCTAAAATCATGATTCACATTCCATTTTTTCTCTTCACGAGTTTCATGAAATACCTTATCACCATTAGGAAACCTTTATTCTAGCAACTTTGCAAAACCTTCCTTCAAACCTTCTATGTCTGCTTTTAAACCATTCATGTCATTTTTTATACCATCCATTTCACATTTTATTTATGATTCTAAACCATCCATGTACTCTTTTATTTCATCTTTAGTTGCTCTTTGTGAGAGCGAATTTTGTTGCACTTGGTCCTGTGATTTTGATATATCACGTTGCAATTCTTCCTCTTCATGCGTCATAGTAGATATTTCTAAGGGCTTAATGGGTATAGAATTATTTTATTTGGGAGGATTTTTTGTTGATATCTATGCTTCAATATGCCCTTTAAATCACTTCAAACTGATTTTTCAAACAAAAATTATCCAATTAAAAAAAAATACACATTTTTCTTGCTTTTAGGAGCTCAATATTGAAACTATTGTATATCCGTAATTTCAGCTATCCATAGTCTAAAATTTCATCCTATGGTAGCCCTATGATTATTATTTCTAATGCCACAAATCATACTGAGATTGGATTCTTCAAGGTAAATTTATGCCCAATCTCCCACAATGACCTGATTATCGATTGGTTTAGTAGAGAGGAATTGTACAAAATTCCACATGTCACTGTTTCAACCTTCGACCCTCAAAATGATACAATAAAAACTACAGTTCATGCAATTTCATTCATTTTTTATGAAATTCAAATGTGATGCTCGTAGAAAAAGTTATGATGTTTTTCCCTAGGTCACTTGTTTGAGATTGAATTCTGGAGCATGTAAAAACCTTAACTTCTTCGGACCACGTCTCAGAAAAGATAACAAAAAAAAATTTGAAATTTTTATAGGAAGTTCACTAATACTTCGACTCTAGGTGATCAAAATTTCAGAATCTGAAGCCTCATAGAAAAAAATTTATAGTGAAAATTACAAGATGACTTGTTTGAAGCACCAAAACCCTATAATTCAAAGCTATGATACTAAATGTTATGCAACCAGACCACAAAACAAAAGAAAATATAGATCAATGACTTCAAAATTAGCCTCTTTGAGGGGGAAACCTCCTTTACATCACATAAATGAACAATTCTTGGAGGATTCAGATGACAAGACCTCCATGGTATATATAGGAGTCTAAAGGGTCACAATATAATCAGAGCATACATAACAATAATAATGTAAGGGAAAAATAATAACAATAGTGGACTTTTATGGGGCACAACAATAAAAATATGGGGGCTATATTACCAATAACAATAAGGGGCCTACACTAGTATTATAGGGACCTAACATTTTGTGCAGAAATGAAGAAGAATTGGTAAATCACATCTTTAAGTCTTTTCCTTTTTATGAATAGGCTTAGTTTGCTTTCAAATAGGCAATGAGCCATACATGGGTATGGGAAATAGGGAATTTATGGTAGGTTTGGAGGGCTTGACTCTTCAAAGAGTTGCCTTTGGTTATAAATTGGGGGTTTGGTTGGCTCGGAACATAGCCATCTTTCAGGAGAAGCCTTCAACTTCTGATTACATAGCTGCAAAATCTCTTTCCATATTGGATCATTTTCCTTAGGAAAAGGGCTTTACCCCTCCTAGGATGGTTATTCCAGAAAATCCCGATCCTCTTTTTCATTGGGATTTTTTTGATGGAGCATATGGCAATTCAGGGTGGAGATGTGGCAGGGGTTTCATCCTTTTCCTTTCTGAATCTATTTCTTTCCACATAAAAATTGGGTTTGGATAAGGGACAAATAAAAAATCTGAAATCATGGCCTATAAACATTTATTGTATTTTTCATTAGCAAAGGGATGCAAACGAATTCAAGCTTTTGGGGACTTAATGATTGTCATCAATTGGTTATATTATTCTCAATATCGCAAGAATATCACCTTACAACCCATTATAGAGGAAATAATTTGTTTAAAACTACCTTATAACTTTTTCTCATACTTTGATACCTACTGGGAAAGGAATTTAGATGTTGATCATCTCCCAAAATATGGATTTCAAATGGAAGAGGGAACATGGGAGATTGTTGAACATAAGAATGGTTCTTCCTCTACAACTTTCAATCACAGGCCTTACAAGAATATCTTTGCTGGGGAAACAAGTCACTAATTTTGCAGGATTTGGCCTATCTGAATATTCTTGGGAAAGCAGTTGCAAAATTTTCATTGGTCTAGAACATATTCTAGGAATTTCAAATCTATCAGAATAACTCTCCAAGATGTGATTTTTGATTTTTGGTTTTCAATGCACTGTAGATCCCTGCAACCTTTGAGGAAACTACATTTAGGGGTGCTTACCTTAGGAAATATGTTATATGGAGACAAATACAATATGGCTTCATAACAACCTTAGAAAAAATATGATTGATTGTAAGTGCATCTTGTGGGAAATTTTCTAGCTTACCTAGGAGTTTTACTTGTTTTGGGAGGTGACTTTATTATGGGTGTTTTACTTTACGGAGCTGGTTTTTGTAATATGGGTTTCATGTGTATCTACGATATTTTACAATGATTTGTTCATTTTCAATCACTGTGGTGGAGATAAAAATTTTCTCCATATGTTCCCTTCTTCATATGCATTCTACTTATGCTAGGATTGATATTAGCAAGTGCACTGCCTATGGGTTTTGGTTGCTCTTCGAACTATTCAGGGAGCACAAAATATGGACATAATTTTTAAAGGGTTTGGACATTATTATTATTATTATTTTATTTTTATTTTTTAAATTTTAAATTTTTATTTTAATTTTAATTTTAATTTTTTATTATTTTTTTGTTTTTATTTTTGTTATTATTTTTATTTATTTATTTATTTTTATTTTTATTTTTTTTTTTTTATTTTTTATTTTTTATTTTTATTTTTTATTTATTTATTTTTATTATTATTTGTATTATTATTATTCATTTATTTATTTTTATTTTTTATTTTTATTTTTTATTTATTTATTTTTATTATTATTTGTATTATTATTATTTATTTATTTTTTATTTATTTTTATTTATTTTTTTATTTTTATTTTTTATTTTTTTATTTATTTTTATTTTTATTTTTTTTGGACATTTTCTGAAATCTTGATGCTAGAAAGGATAAGTGACAATCGATTTCCATATGGTAAATGGTTTCCCTTTTTTTTAGAGATGTAAAATCCAAATATATGCTCACGAGTTTGTGGTTAGTCAATAGGATAAATCACTATTGTCTATTTGGAATCTTTCTAGATATGTTTTATGATCATATAGAGGCATATATGAGCGGGAATCATAAAGGACTACGAGACTTCTATAAGCGTCTATGAATATGTATTTTATTTCATTATATAAATGAAATACAAGTTTTTTCCTTGCAAAAAAAAATGTTTAATGTTCTCTTCCCATGATTTGCGATAGATAATAATATCATCAAATAAAACCAACACAATTTTTCTAATATGGGGTCAAAAAATTATTCATAAGGATTTCAAAATTAAAAGGATTACTAGTTAACCTAAAAGGCATCGCCAAGAACTCACAGTTCCCTTCATGTGTTCTAAAAGTTGTTTTGGGGATGTCTTCTTTTCTTAGTTTGACTTGGCGCTATATTGATTTAAGAAAAAGTTTTGTAAAATAAGTCACTCCATGAAGCTCATCTGATAGCTCATCAATACTTGGGATTGAGAATTTATCCTTAAATGTTGATTTTGTTTATATCTCTATAATTATGACACATCCTTCATGAATTATCTTTTTTTCTCACCATCATTATTAGAGCTGAAAATGAACTCCTACTATGTTGAATAAAACTTGAATCTAGCATGTCTTATACTATTTTCTCAATCTCCCCTTTTTTTTTTACTGATGTATGTGCAAGTTTATTGAAGGTTTTGGAGCTAGAATTATACTAACCAACCTGATCACAAGATGAAGGAAAAGTGCCAACAATTAGATATTTTAATTTTATTTTCCACTTTGATTTAGGTAGTTAGTAATGAACCCTTGAGAATTTTAGTTACTGATCTACGACAAGCTGAACCTACTCACTTAGGGGTTCTTATTTAGTGTAGAGAAATTTCCCATTAATAGACAAAATGACTCCATTGGGGACAATTCTTTGAATTATCTCTATTTGGGTTGTTTTTATTTTGAAACTTCTCAGTTTAGAAGCCAATTCCAATTTCTACATTAGTCGTCTTTCTTGTCTTAGTAGGACTAAATAAAATTTTAATTTTTGGGTTGATTATGAATTTGTTTGCCTATTTTTCCTTTTGTTCACAACTATTCTTAGTAATCATGATTGATCATAATTATTCCAAGGAAAACTATGAGCATCCCCTCATATGCTCATGAGTTTCCTTCTTGCAACTTGCAAGCCCATTTGTAGGTGGTTGAAAAAATGTATGTATGAAATTTTACTTTTCATCTTTGGTCTTTTTTTCAAAATTGAGAACTTCTAATCCTTTATCAGGAAGTTAAAAAGTTTCTTTGGGTACTTTTATTTTTGGTTGATTTCTAATATGTTTTGTGTCCATAGTCAATTTTTAGTAGAAAACTAGTTCTAAAAATTGCAATGTTATTGCATTTTTTTTAACTTTTGGGAAGTTTTTCTACCTGCATGTGTTAAATCTGCGATTCATCACCATTTTGATATGTAAGACCCATGAACAAACCTTTATGGTAACACCATTTTGTAACCCATGAGCACACTTGTAGAGTGTAAAAATCTCAAAATTGAAAAAAGAAAAAGAAAAAAGATATGAGATTCTAGGTTTTTTTCCTTGAGACTTGGAGGCTTTGTTCGAAATTGACTGAGTCATCACTAATTTGATATGTAAGACCCATGAACAAATATTTATGGTCACACAATTTTTTAACCCATGAGCACAATTGTAGAGCATAATTACCTCAAAATTGAAAAAAGAAAAAGAAAAAGAAATATAAGATTCTAGGTTTTTTTCCTCGAGACTTGGGGGCTTTGTTCTAAATTGAGTGGAGGCCTATTAGAGCTTAGTTTTGAACTAGTTTTTCATTACACTTTCTATGATATGCTGACAAATAAAAATCAAAGATTGAAATAAATAAACATACATACATAATGTACATATATATATATATATATATATATATATATATATATATATATATATATAAAACTTATTGAAGCAAAACAAACGACGCTCGATCAGTTTCTACCTGGGGATGGGATCTCACTCTTGGCCTATTATACTAAATATTACATTATTACATTAAATTAATTATATTGGTATTCATACTCTATAGGCATAGCATGACATGGCCTAACATAAGGGGTAACTTGTTGAACTATATATCCCCTTCCTATGGGCTAGTAAGCTGGGGTTTTGTATGACCTACCTCATAGCTAATAGGCTAGGGTTCTAAGACCTACGTAAATCAAGCCATAGTGGATCAAGCAAAGACAATAGCTAGGGCAGAGCCAATAGAGGCTTAGGAAAGATAAGTAGAAATAACTTCTCCACCAACCTTAACCGATGATCTAGTTGTCACTGAACCAACAGTAGCAAAGGTAAGGGAACAAACATATATATATATATATATATATATATATATATATATATATATATATATATATATATATTGTTCACTTAGAAGTATATTAAGTAGTCTAATGCATTTTCAAAGTGGTTGCATTTAAAAGCAAAAGAATCACTTTCTTTTATTGCATTTAGGGTTTGAAAATTTTTGCTTAGTTTTTGTACTTTTTGACAGTTTTATTTTTAAATTTAAGTATCTTTTTCAAGTTTAAAGTAGTGATTCCTTTTTCAAGATTTCTATTCTTTTATCTTATTCATTTGAGAACATATTTTTGTCAAATCCACATCCCTATAAGTAAAAACAACCTTTAAAAGAAAAACTAATAACTGGAATAAACTATACTTGTTTTCTCTCGATAAAAAAAACTAACACTAGTCTAGGTTTGTAGGGCCTTGGTTGTAGAATTAGAGAGTGGATTCTCCAAGGCCATGAAAATGAAAATAGAACTAAATAAAGCGAAAAACATTCAATTAGTAGTGAAAATTATTTGCTGGGAAAGTGCCTCTTAGAAAAGAATCAAGCACTAGGTGAAGCTAGTTCAAATGTTAAGATAATCTCGTGGTACTTGATTTAGTGCATGGACATAGTATCTGGGAACTTTTAGATAACTTGGCATGTTACTTAGACTAACTCCTTCTTTTCAAAGTTATGATTACAATACTTGCTATGTATTTCTGACCCAACACAAAATCTTGTCCCACAACTATACCCTGGCTACCAATGTCAAAACGAGATCCTTAGTGATTCTCTCTAGGTTTCTAATAAGTGACTATAAGTAAGAAGTGATTGCAGTACTTGAAATAGATGATAGATCACAATCTAAACTCCTTTGGAGGTTTCCCATGTTCATGACGAAGATTTCGCCCTATGTGATTGATTTGTGAAAGGATACTATAAATACTTCTTGCACCTCCACTAGTTGGCCATAGGATCTCATCCTCCTAGGTTCATGTTTGTAGGGCCCTCTCTTTGAATTTTCAATATTTAGATTCAAGTCCTCAAACAACATAGTTTGAATTTTGGAGGAGCATGTTTTTGTGGTTGAATCTTAGAGATTCATACATAGGCATGTGTTTATTGTAATTTTTTGACCCCATATAAGCTTTAGGGTATTTTTTTTTAAATCAAAAGTTATGGGTGATGTTCATGTCGGTATCAACCAAGGCACCCATTCACAAGGGAACCCTTGTGCTTTTCCTATTTTTGGAAGCATTAATTCCCCTTTGATAACTAGTTTACTATTAGTTTGGTTGTTTTCCATTCCAAATGTCTTGAATGCTCCTAACACTCCCCAAGTAAGCACATTATGTAAATATCATCAAACCACTTGGGACTCCTTGATTTCTTCACAAGTGAAAATGTTCCCCCTAGCATAACCAATTACCATAAGTCTAATAGGAATGAGAAGAGGAAGAGCATGAAGAAGAAGCAAATACAAGGGAGTAAGATGCTAACCAAAGCAATTCATGCTAGGGGAAACCTGCTAACCAATGTCAGTCATGTTGGGGGCAACCAACCAACCATTGCAAGTCATTATAGGGGCATTGATACTATTGAAAAGCCCAAATGAATAATATATAAGCCTAAGTTTCCTTGTAGGATTTGTGAGGGAAACCATCTTACTCATCTGTGCCTTACTCTTCCAAAGGTAGAAAGATTATGGTCCTCACCTCAAGGACCCTTTATTCGTGAACAACCTATGGTTCTCTAATAACCCATTTGACCATTAATTGATTAAGTAGTCATGTTGATGTTATCTTCAATCAATCCCACTCTCCTTTTGAAGAGTGGTGTCACTATTGTCAAGTTTTCTTTACTTCCAATTAGAACCTTCTAGATAGGGGGCATTTCATTCACTATGAGTGTGTTCTTTTCATTCTCTAAGATTGTTTCCTTTGATTGGAATAGTTTAGTTGAGACTCACTTTCCTTCTTTTGCACCCTTTCAAATATAGTGAAGTTAATTGTACCATTCATTAATGTGTTGTAGATGAAGAAGCCTAAATTGTTAGTATTTTAACCATATGCTTGGAAAGGATCCAAACCTTATGTTAGTTTCTAGCCGTTGATATAATAACTAGTGAACCCATGGAGATTCTTATTCAATTACCTATTTCATTTGGAGAGAATATTGTCTTATTCAATACTATAGTTATGGAAGGTCCATTGGACTACAATTTTCTCCTTTGGAATGAATACATATATGCTATGAACATTGTTGTGTCCATGTTATTTCATGTGATGCATTTCTCTCACATTTGAGGGATTATCGATATTGAATAACTTGCATTTAGTGATCCTCATTCTTTCTTGACTTTAGATTATGTTTCCCCTTTATTTGTTTCTCGTATTTGGTAAACACTACCTCACCATGGGTGAATTATGTGGGCTCACATCCAATGCATTTAGTTATTACTAAAAGGGAGTATCTACATTCATGCTAATCTTCTAAGGACTTGGTTTTTACAGTTGACTGGATGATTTATCTAATGGGGGAATTGGTCTAAGTAAACGTTCTGCCATATGTTCTCTTTGGGATACTGTTCTTCCCTATAAGGATATTTCATGAAGGCTATGATTGATTTTAATATCTTAAATCTAACCTTGTTTTCTTCCTCTCTTAAAATTGTAGATTTGAAAATCTATGTCATTTGTTGCTTCTACCAATTTACATATTCAGATAGGGTTTGCATATTTGTTTTCATTTAACTTTTACCACTGTCCTAATAATCAAAGACATTGCATGGATCCATGTTGATCTTGTTGTTGAGGAGATGTATTGTAAATATTGCAATAAACACATCAGGGGTCAAAGTAGGTTGAAACAACAATTTGTTGGTGTAAGAGGCCAAGTTATCCCATTCAAGGCACCATTAAAGGAGATTGGACATATTATATTGTAATTGCAAAATAATTTTGAGAAATTTGAATAAGATATGGTTGGGAGGGAAGAGATAAATGTTGAAATAGGGAGGAATATGCAACTTGCCTTGATGATAGCTTCTAAATCCCTAATAAATCCTAGACAGTTAATTTTGAAGGATCTTCCTTTATCTCTTTTACCAATGTTAAGGCTCTGTTTCATTATGTTTTTCCCCTTCATAAAATCTAACCTAAAATGAAAAAGAACATTCACAGTTAGTTTACACCTTTCCCCACTTCTATCAATCTTAGTGCTTCTCAACCAAGTTAGAATCAACCCACCTTAGACTAACATTGGAACAAATAATATAAAGAAGTTTTTTTTGAATATTTTCTATATGGTGGTTTGAAATATATATCCCCTTCAATGATTCCCACTAATATTATTACTAACCTTATGTAGGATTCCATTATTACTGTCATAAAGGGCTTCAAAGACACTAGTATACATGACTTAAGGATATCTATTTGAGGCGATCTCTTTTCCAAAAATGAGTTTTGTCCATAGATATATACTTTAAGGGTTTTAAAGAGTCATGAGTCAAAATGTGGTGTACCATAGGCTCAAATGGATGGAATGATGGAAAAATTGCATTGTAACAAATTTCCTTGTTTCTTTCCCACAAGTCACTATTGTATTGAAATCAATTGATGCATCTAAAGGAGAAAAATGAACAATTGTTATTTCAGATTTTGGATGAGATTATTATGCTAGTGGGAAGGAAAATTTTGTTTATATAATCACATAATGTCTGTAACTATGTTCTTGCTGGTAAGATGTTAAAGACTAAATACAAAACCATAATGTAGATCGCATGCACTAAACATTGTATAGACCTCATTCTTGATGATATAACCAAACATGATTGGATCAACATCACTTTAGAACATGTCAAGATAATTAAAAAATACATCTACAACCACTCATAGTTATTGAATCTAAGGATGAAACACAATGGGGGAAAGAACCTTGTTAGGCCTACCACCAAGAGATTTATAACTCACATTCTCATATTGCAATCTCTCATTTCCCAAACAAAAAATTTGCAAAAACAATTTTCGAGCAACCAATGGAATGGATCTCTATGGGTCCTCAAATGGTATGAACAATACATGAAGAAATTTTTAGATAATACATTTTGGAAAAAATCCATCTAAGGTTATGAAAATTAGCAAGCCCTTTGTTAAGTTGTGGTTGGTGGATGGGAAAAATTGGCCACGGGTTACATTTATGAGGCGATGGATCAAAAAAAGGAGAAAATAAAGGTAGCATCCAAGGATAGAGTCTCTAATAATGGCCTATTTGGGATATAATTGATAATGGATTGAACAATGAACTCCATCACCCTGTCCATGTACTAGGTAATTCCAAAACTCAGGCATCATTACATAACTCAATTAGGAGAAGATAAAATTGTCAAGACCAAAGATGGATTGTATAAGTGGTTAGAGTGCATGGTCCCTAATGAGAGTGATCAATTAGAACTATATTGATAGACCAATCATTTCACTAGAGCCATGGATGCCTTTGCGAAAAACCTAGCAAAGATTGCAAGATACGTAGACTAACGAGGTAAGCATTTCTAAAGTCCTTTTAAGTTCAATTGTTTAAAATTTAAATACTTGAACTTTTATTCAAAGTCACAATCTAATTTGTTGAAATAAATTTTTTTGTGTAGTGCATCCATTTGGTAGTCATATCCTCAATTTTAAAAGTTTACAATTGGAGCCTTGAGTCAACCTTGCAGTGCTTGTGCGTGTGAGCACAATTAGTTTATCTTTGAGTGAATTCGCATGAATAAGAGAAATTGTTAAGAACAAAAATGGTTAAATGATTTAATATTTGTGTAGTACAAAATTTGGTTAAGGTGCACCTAGTTTCTCAACAAAAAAACTAATATAAAACCCATTATCTTGGATGACATTGACCCAACCTCATAATTGGTAGAGGAGATTCACCCAACATAGCTTGATCTTGCTTATGTATTGATGAATTGGGGTGGATTGATTTGGATTAAAATGCAATAGGAGTAGTAGGTGTAGCAAGGCATGGTAAGCACTAGCAATGTAACATGTAATTATATTAGTACTACCATTGTAGTGACTAGTCCAATAAGTTTGAGGAATGTGAGAAAGAGCATAATCCTATAACTCATGCTAAGGATTCAATTTCTAGCAGTAGGGATGATTTTGTTGTTTGATCATGTTGATTAGTGATATATCATAGGCCAATATATTGTAACATATTTTTTTGGACTCTAGAGGCCATTCAAAACCTCATTGATTATTTTTTTTTTTTACATGTATCACACTTGGTGCCATTTTCTTACATTCACCCTTACATGGTATATAAATGAGTAGAATTTTCATATTTTTCTCTAATGGTCTGGAAACTTTAAAATATATATTTTTCATTAAAATTTTATATTATAAGTCTTTTGTAGTAGATTAAGTCATAAAATTCAAACCAATATGGCCTTGAATTGATCCCCAGCTCAAGATATTCAGCTCAACATGGTCTTGAATTCAGATCAATATGGTATTGAATTGAATGAAGTTCATAATGAAATTCCAAAGTGTAAGGGATCCATATCCTACCATAAATGATTATATCATCACAATTGGAAAAATGGTGTTACACTAGGGTAACCAATCATAGGAAATCATTTCCATTGGAGGAGTGGAAACTATGATTAAAAAATGCTTAAGCACCAAAATGTAATGGGGTTGACCCTATGATAAACTTGGGTGGAAAAAGGTTTATATTCATTGCAACATAGGGGAATCCAAAACTAATGTATTAAAACTTATACTTCATCGTATAACAAATTGAGGGTCATATGCTGGTGATCGGTTCTTTCCATTAGTGGTTTCCTTGACCTTATCCCTTGTTACACCTCTTGAACAAACCTCCAATGCCTCACTTAGTTTGAATTGACCCTAGGAAGACCTTTCATTGAGCTTAATTTGATTTTTTGTGTTATAAACTGGCTTTACCTTGATCAATGCTCCCCTTGGTCTACCGGTAGAGCATTGCAGCACTCCCTGGCCTTCTTTGGACCTGCGTTGTAGAGCACTGGTTGCCTATCTGTACCTAAGTTGACACCTGTTTCATGCAAATTTTTTCCTTTTTGTGATTTTCTCTTTGATTAGCTTGGTTCCAGCTGGTTCTCCTTGTGTCCCTGAGTGTGTCTTGGTCTTTGAAAAGCCAATCCCTTGGGTGAAGTTGAGTGTTTTCTTCTTTCATTTTTGCAAATCCCCCACCACCACACCCCCCCCCCCCCCCGCCACACCAAAAACAAAATCGCCCCGAGGCGGGGGGGAATGGGGGGGGATAAATTGTGTATGAGTTTCATCACCTTTTTGATAAGATTTTGTATCATTATTTCTTTCTTCTTTTCAATTAAGGGTTTGTATGCATAGATTGATTGCCGAATTTGAAAAGTAACTTTTTCATTATAGTTAAAGTTTGTGCGGTTTATTTTCGTCAGTGATAAAGTTGCATTCATATGTTTCTTTGCATTTGAAACATTAAAAGAAGAGAAAATAAAAACAATTATTTGAATTACATATAGGGCTTTGATTTTGATTGGAATAGTGAAGTTGAGGAGATTGATTGTTGCATCACTTGTTTGTGGTATTGTTGATTTATTTCTTCTTCCCTTATTTAGTTAGGCCTTTCATTGTTAAAAATAAATTGAAAAGAGTTATTTTCGTCATATTAGTTGCATCATAGGTGTGTTCAGGTGACATTGAGTTTTGAGCCTTGAAATCGAAACATAATTCAAGATAAACTCTAAAATTCACTCAATCGACCTAAAGAGCATTTGAAAATTAATGACACATATAGAGGTATAGGCTAGGGTCGTGTTACGTCGTCTATAAACATAGGAGTTGTCATTTTTTCCCAAAGTTGTATTTTGGGGGTGATATCTTGTTCCACGTCCGTAAGTGTATCATATCATTCTCCACATACCTCTGGGTATATTGGATGGTGCTCCACGCATGAAAAGCACATGGGAACACTCTCATTGTACGGTTACACATTAGACAACACTAACATGGACTACACTTCCATGTACCATCAAGTATATTTTGGAAGTCCACCATAGATTTCTATCCTCACCTTAGGTAACTGAGTCAGCTTCCTTGTCTACTGTGATACACCGAATACAAAATTTAGGGAGGTTTCCTTCCTGTACGTAAATCCTTGGTTTTCCAATGTGGAATATTGCAGTCCACAATTGCTTGGTAAATCATTTTGCCTAGCTACCCCTTTTTGATTTATTTTTGTTGTTAATTTCTAAAATCAATTAATTGATCGTGAAACAACATTCTTACCATGGAACAACTTCTTAGTAGATCTTAGGTTAAGACTAATGACAATAGTTCCTAAGTCTACCAATCAAGGAAACACCTTTGACGAGAATACTAGGGATTTTTCTTCTTTTGGAAATATTGTTGCTCCTTATATGGAAACGTTGTCCCTTCCCATATTTACCATTGGTTTGCTAGTTTGGTTATTTTTTACCTCCTTGGTTCCAAATGTCCAAAATGCTTCTCAACCAAGTAGTCCTCCACCTAAATAAGTTGATCCTAAAGTTGACCCTTTGCCTTCTTCGCCTATTCGGTCTTCTCCCTATTCTTCCTCTTTATCTGGTGAAAGCCTCCAATTTAGTAACCAAGTTGATAAGAAGAAGAAGAAACAAAAGATTAAGAAGAAGCAAAATAAGAAAAGGGACAACCAAGCAACCATTGCTACCAATGCTACTAATGTTGAGAAACCTTCAAAGCCCCATAAAGTTAAATTCCCTTGCAAGTTATGTAAGGGTGACCACCTTCTTAGGGATTTTCTTGGTATTCCCAAGGTATTATAAGTGTGATCCACCAACTCACATTAGCCTTTGTCATCAACCTCTATATATCATGCTGGTGACAAACCTTCAACTAGTGATACTAAGGTCCATGGGAAAAATCGTAAAGTCAAGTTTCCTTGTAAGTTATGTGAAGGGAACCATCTTATTCACCTTTGTGCTTATATGGATGAAGTCTCAAAAGTGTTGGAAAACCTTAAAACTTCTCAGCCTTAACTCCCCACTAGCTATTGAAATCTTTCCCCTAATCATCCACTAGTTGATGAAGTGAATGATCATAATACGTCTCTCATCAATCCCACTCTCTCTGAACATGAATCCCATGAGGTTGTTCCCAACCAACCATTGTTTGAGAAAATGGTCTCCTTGATTCCACCTTCATTTGATTATACCTTTCTTGTCGAGAGTGAACTCCCTAATGGTAATCTGTAACTTATGCCTATTACCATTAAAGGCCAACAGATGAACCAATAAACCATTAGGGACCCTTCCTCAATTTCTTATTACCCATGGAGGAAAAAATGTCTATAAAGATGTGATTGTAGTCAAAGGCCCTTTGGATTTCAAATTAATCCTTAGGCATAACTATGTTTACGACATGGGAGCTCTTGTCCCTTCACTCTTTCATGTGATGTGTTTCTAGCATGAAGGAATAATCGTGACCATTGAAAAAATTTAATTCATTAGTCCCAATGTGAATCCTAATAAACTAGCTTCCCTAACTGGTCCTTATATGCAAATGGTATATTCCCCACCATAGATTAATTATGTGGCCACCTGTTCCATGCCCGCATCAACAGATGATTTAGTTGGTGATCATGGAAAATTTTGGGGGCTGATGTTCGCCCACTTCGCTAATTTTCCATGATTTTTCCACAAAAAAGATTCGCCAATTTCCAATTTTTATAGAAGACGATTTGCGCAAATTTTAGAATATAAAATTATTTTACCTTAAAAATCGCCAACATTATATAGAGACTATATATAAAATCATCATAAATTTGAATAATTTTACAAATATATAAATAAACATTTTATAGTTTTCATATTAGGGATTAGTGAGATTCGCCAATGTTTCTAAACTTCAAGAAAATTTTCCATCCTTAAAATTTTCCTTGTTGGTGTTGTAGCACATCATTTACTTGGGGTATTAGAGTTTGATCTTTCCATTGGATCCTTTGAAACCTTCCAGAGTATTTTTCTTCTATCGGATGAAAACCTCTTGGAATCCATGGCCTCCTCAAGGTCATGATCAAGGTCCCGAAGCAGAGTTCCTTGTCTTGTGTCAAGCTCGTTAAAAAATGAAACAAGGTCTCAGAGCAAAGTTCCTTGTCTTGTGTCAAGCTCATTAAAAAAGGAAGCAAGGTTCCCAGAGCACAGTTCCTTCTCTTGTGTCGAGCTCTTTAAAAAATAAAATAAGGTTTGGAGCAAAGTTCATTTTCTTGTGTCAAGCTCCTTACAAAATGAAACAAGGTGTCATGAGCATAGTTATTTTCCTATGTCAAGTTTGTTAAAAAATGAAACAAATACCCTTCCAATCCGAGTCTTTGATTAAATCTCGTAAATTCCCAGTCGAGTCTTTCACTTGATCTCATAAATGAACCTTCATTCCATACACCTGTTAGTAACCAATAATCCATTTAGGTGAATAAAATGAAGCTTGGGGGGTATGTTCCTAGAATCGAGTCATTATGGTGGGGGCATGCTGACTTATTTCAAGCATAGTTTTCCTCTATTTCAAGATTGTGTAAAAATGAAACCAATTTCAAGCATAGTTTCCCATGTTTCAATCTTGTGTAAAAATGAAACCATTCTCATCCTATCCTTTGTGATTGCTATTTTATCAACCAATTTCTTCCAGATGAACATTGGTTTTCTCATTCCACCGTCACCATCTACTTGGCCAATCATATGATTTCACTTGGTTATTTTAGCCTTTTTTGAAGAACCATTGCGAAGAGTGGTCTTATTAGCCAGCCTCTTGACCTTTGTGTGTTTTAAGCATTTCCATCATGATCGAAACCAATTGCTATCCTTTATACCACTCATTCCTCTAGGAGGAGTCCTCTTTCAACTCTTTTCAGACTCCCAAAATATGAAAAGATCACCAAACACTTGTCTTTTAGAACTTGTTAAAGAAAATGAAAAGACCTATACTCAGTATAAGTTTAACCCTTTTCCAGACTGAGATAGACTATTTACAAAAAAGGGTTATCTTAGTCAAACATGGCTAAGAGGTTCTCCTGAGTATTTTTTTCTGCCTTTTCAGACTCAAGAGACTATTTACAAAAAAGGAACCTTTGAATTTTTCCTTTTCAACTCTTTTTCAAATTCTCTAAACGTGAAATATATGTCGAGTTAGACCTTCACTGGACTCATAAAAACATCAAACAATTATGGACTCATCGAACATGATGGGACCGAACAATCCTTCTCAGGGTTTGTTAAAGATACTCAGATGGATTCATCTGAAGGATGAACTAACAGATCAAGCACATGTTATCCTCCTCAAGCTTGTTAAAAAATGAAGAGGTACTGACCAAAAATGGTTGGGGAAATTTGGAAAATGGGATACTCCACCTATTAATGGTAGAAAGTCACTCTTAAACATGACACTCATCCACTTCATCTCCGCGGCTATTAGCTTGGGAAATCTGCTTGTCTTTTGGTTCATCACACCATATCAAAGCCTCTTCTTTTGGTTTTGGGTGAATGCTTCCAACTCCATTCAATGTCGTCGATATGTTTAAGAGAATTCATTTTGTTGATATTTGCTATAATACTCTTAAGACTTCATTCCATCTTTGTTGTTCTGGAACCAGTTCCATGGCAATGTCATTCTATCTCAAATCATGATACCCTTTTCGTGTCGTTTATGGGGGATACATCAAGGCCCTCCTATGACGGGTCGATTCCTGTCAACATCAACTCATTATCTAGGAAATTGAATTAGAAACTCTTCCTTTGGTACCTTGGAACTTGTATACATCAATGGAAAGTTTCCTCGCTCTCAAAGACATGTTTTCATCGTTGGCCTTACTTAAAGATTCTATGTGGTGTTTGACTTCAAATCATTTATTCACACCATACAAATTGTATTGTTGTACCTTGAGAGGCATTAACAACATCGATGGTTTCTCTCATGTTTGTTAACAACTTACATAATTGCCACTAATCAAATGGTGTCTGCCATGTTTGACTCCAGCTCCTTTATTCACATGGCTATAAGTGTACATTGAACAATCGAGTGAACGAGATAGAAGACCCCAGATCTAGTTTCATCCATCCAAGTTGAAATTTCAGGATTATTGTAAGATTACAAGGCATGATGGATATGGTCATACAAACAATCATCCAATTATGGATCCACACCTCATCATCAGTGGACACAACTTATTGATCATTGTACATGTAATATTATCTTGTATGTTGAACATGGTTGTACCTCCCTCAGAAAAAATATCATGATGAAAATGTATTGTAACAAATGATGATCTCGACCAATTGTTCTTGAACCGAACTTGTCACAAGGTAAAACACTTCATTCATCAGCCACTGTTTCTGACTTTGCACTTTAGGGGGCAATCTGTTATAGGCCATTTTGTCGTATCTAGTCAATAAGCCTATAAACTGGATCAATAAACATTCATGAACACCTTGTCATCATACCTACAAAAATCCATAAGCATGAATTTACCAAATCTCTGAGTTTCTGGGTCTAACTGTCTCATATCAATGTTTTTTAGGCCCAACGCACCCTATCCCTTTAGGGACTTGTGTTCATCAGTAGGTTTCCCAGTTCTGCATCAGCACTGATCAGCAATAGGTTGTCCCTGGTTGGGGGTTCGCTGATTCTAGAAATTCGGGAAAATTAAAAAGTAGCCTAAAGCTTCCTCTTCTAGAAGCTTCCAGGAGTTATTTCAACCATTTACCTTAGATAAGACCTTAGAATCCCATCTGTTACTACCTTGGAGATTTCACCTCTTATCCCTTGCGCTCATCCTCCCCTCCTAATTGGATCTCAAGCCTAGATTGGTAAATGGATAAGAATTCCTAAACTACCACACTCTCCTATAAATATACAACCATCTACAACATCAGGGTTGGCTTTTGGAGACTAATCATACCCTCATGTTGCTGCTTTGAACATAAGAGAGCTATCATCTTCATGCATTAGGGTGACATTGAGGTGTGCTTTGTGACAAGGAAGGACAAGTCAACTTGGGGAGATCTCTACAAGATCGACTTCCATTTTTGGTTGTAAACTCTCTCCCTTTCATATTAATACAAAGAATATACCATTTTCCTATATGTGTTATGTTATGTTTACATTCATATGTTTCAATGCTTTCTTGATCCATTGAATAGAGTTGTTGGATGATGCTACATAGATGTCACAAATCTTTGGCTTGTGTTGATTGTATGTGCAGATTCTAATTATAGTGACCGAAGCTACAATGAGAGCCTACAAGTCGAGAGGAGAGAATAACTTGTGACAAATCTTAAGTAAGTTTCTTTGCATTCTCCAATTTCTCTAAGGAGAACTTTATATTCTTTGCTTTCTGTTGTTCTAGACCATTCCACAAGGTAAAGGGAAGATTTACCTCTGTCTGCAGTCATAAATTCCATATAACAAGATTGCTTAGCAACATACTGACCATTAGATCGCCCAATGTAGTAAGAGACAAGAGGTAATTACATGCTTAGCAAGGAAATGTAAAAATTGACCCAACTGCCACCTACCACAACAATTGAATGAGTTGGAATTTCTTTGATTTTTCCTCTTTTTGGTGAAATTGCTGTAACAAATAAGGAACAACCTAAGAATCTAAAAATTATCATAGTTTTCTTGCAATTCCTTGATTAAATTAAAGACTAAACCATTGTGTATAAAAACACCTTGTTGTACCCAAGTTGGGGATTCCAAATATATACAAATATAAAGCTCATGATTTTGTTCCTTTTCCATTTTGCTTTGTGTATATGGTATGCTGATAATTTAGGCACTCGACTATTTTCATAACAAATGCCTTTCCTAAGGAAGTAAGGCCCTCTCCTTAGTTAGGTAATATCTGTAATTATATAGAGTAACTTTTAGTTTTATTTATATTTATGTTGGTTTAGTAATTACTCTATCTCTTAATGTTGCTACAACTCATCAATTTGATAAATAACTTACTCTATTCCTTAGTACTGTGTTTCACTCACACTATTTTCACATATATGTAGTGTTATATTCAATACATATTGTTAGATTGGATTTTGTACAATATAGTTTTTCAACATTCGACCATTCCATATGCATCTTTGTTGTAGGGATCAAGATCATCAAAAACCTTGAAAAAGTCACCCCTTTAATGCTTGTGTGAATTATTTATGCCAGTGTAACTTAATTTTTCCTTGTGTGGTTTTTTCTACCTGTGTTGGGGGTTACAACATTAAGTTTCCTAATCCCCTTGGATAGAAGTGTGTTATTTTCTTTCATGCAAAAGAAGAATAGTTATTCTACCTGTGCTGGGGGTTACAATATTAAGCTTCTGAATCCCACTAGGTAGAAGAGTGCTATTTCAATTTTGCAAGTGTGACCTTTAAATCCCTGCAAGTGTGGTTTACTTTTGTTAGTGACTTGTAACGAGAATAGTGATATCTTGCTCTGTAATGGCCCTTTAGAATAATACAACCTCATTGGCGCTTAACAGATTTTATTAGCATATACAATGCACGATAGTTCGCAAGTTCCATATGAACACCAAATTGATAATTAAATGCATATTTCCATTTATATACTAAGAAATTAGGAGGTAATTGAAAAACCTTCCATTTTTGGTAATGTTGCTAGGGTTATTATAAAAACATCATATTTGTATTGAGGAGGCCCAGATTATTGCTAAGGTTGCATAGTTTCATCACCGAAAATTTAGGGAAGCCATTGAGATTGAAAAAAGTCCAAGCAATCTCAATAGGGATGACGGTTGGAAGATCAGTAGTTGCTGGATCCCTGCCCTCTCTTCCTAGTCGTCTCTCCCCCTACCTCCCCCCCTCTATTAATGACTTGAACTATTTTTTTCCCCTAATTATCCTGTAGTGAAGCTTCTAACTAACATGTTTTCTTTCTCCTTAATTCTTATTTGAGTTTTTGGTCCTCTTTGGAAATCTCCCTCATTTTATTTTCCTTATATTTATGAGATTGTCCTTGTCATGACAAACTGAATGGGTTAAAATTATCCATTATAAGATAATTATTTAGATTTAAGTAGTAAGTTTAAGTTCTCTTTAGATAGCTTAACTAATAAATTTATATTAAGAAGTTTCCCAAACCATTAATGATAAAAATAATACTATTATTATAATATAATAATAATAATTTAATAATATTTAATATTATTATTTTAGTTATTAAGGATAATATTAAATCCATACTATTACTAATAGTTATAATCCCTAGATCTATTAATATATGTTAACATTTTACTCATTATTATAGTCCCCAGATTTATTATTTTTTAACTCAAATATGGTTAACATTTTACTTAAAATAACACTCAATACCAACCAAAAAGTATTAAAATAATATTCATATTTAACATTATAGACTTTAATGACATTCAGAACATTATAAAATATATTGATATTAAACACTAATACATTGAATAACTATTTATCTAATAATATTATTATAATTAAATAATTTGACTAGTCAAATCTAGCCGTTTCTTGGTCAATTATAGCCGTTTGTCCAGTCTAGTCTAATATAGCCATTTTCCAGTCAAACCTAGCCATTGGAAGATCTGCTATCCCTATTTAACATGTAGCCATGATCTGATTCTTCAACTTGTCCTGACGATGAACCACACTCGTCGGTTCAAAACGCGTCAACAAAAAATTTTCTGATGTGATTTTTCCGAAAATATTTCTATAATACAATCATTATTGTGTTGCTTGATTTAGTCGGTATATTTATTTTAAGTAATTGGTGTGATGTGTTTATTTCACATTTTAATTTACATTAGTTTGCTTTACAAAGAATGTATTTTTAATTTTCCACACACAAATTTAGGGACCAATAAGGTATATTCATTAGCTCCACTCAAAATCCCCACAAGACTAACAATTCAGGACAATCTTAAGAAGAAAAGGGTTTAACTCCCACATCAAGCTCTCTTACCAAGAATAAATCTAAATCTTTTGTGCAGGGACGTGAAATTGTACAAACCTCATCTTCTGCATAAACAAAAATCATGTTCCCTGAAATTCTGTTAAATGAGCAGTTCCACTATGGAGAGATGATTTTTCATAACTTTCCCAAAGCAACTTCAGAAGAGGAGGACACTTCTCAAGAAAATATGGCAAATGAGACTGTCAAAGAAGAGATATCAATTTTTGGATTCCCTAATCGAGAGTCATATGAAGAGACCAAGATGAAGAACATTATGCATTCAACCTTACCTAACTTCATGGCTTATTGAAAGATGATCCTAATACCTTCCTCTTTGAATTTGATGTTCTCTGCAGAAGTTATGAGTATGTGCGCATGCCTAGTGTTGAAGAATCTAGGGAAAATGAGGTGTAGTGTGATTTTTCGTTACTTGATAACAATTTGTGGATCATTTTTACTTTTCCTTATTAGATTATTCTTATTCTTCTTCTTATTAGTGCATATGTGTGTACTTAGTCAAACTACTACCAAAACATAAGAACAGGAACACGAGATGTTGGCTCTCTGCCAGGGCCAAAACCTCTCTTCTCTTGAGAGGAAAACCCTTTAGTGAATTTCTCTTATTGAAGCTTCTATTGATCAATTCCAAACCCTAGACCCCTGACAAGAGTATCCTCCAAGCACAAGTCAAATACTTCCTTCTTTATGCACCTTATTCCCCAATACTTCTTCTGGCACTCTGTTCCCCGACACTTGTTTCGGCCCTTCGTTTCCTGGCACTTTGTCTTCCTTCTTCGATATTTGTCTAGGAATAATTCTTGCTCATGTGAGCCTCTTAGACGAGGTGTTACTCTTCTATCCCCTTCTCAAGTAATTCTTCTTTTACCAACCGAGATCCTTCTTGAGATATGGGTGTATGAGTGTACTATTGTTCTGTTGCCCTATTTTCTTGCACGTGTGGGAGGACTACTAGGTGTTATATGCCCTTCTCTCCTTCACTTGAGTGTCTTTCTTCTACAGTAGAGTAGGAGGCCTTGTAGGCCTAGTTTTAGCCCCAAACAAAGATAGATGAGTGTCTATGGATTGTTGTTTTCCTAGCCATAGGGACAACCCTCTGTTTTCCTTGCACATGTGACTGCAGTAACCCTAGAACAAACCTCTTGACTTCGGTGTTATACCCTTCTCCTTCCCTGCCCTTGGAGACCCTATTCCTTCGTTCTTTCTTGCCTTTTTCCCTTCGCAGATTTCAGATCTCATTGAGTGTGTTGTATTGGAGTGGAAAACCTCTATACATAGAGGTTTGTCCCTCCATTTAGGCCGACTAGTCAACTATTTGTAGGCTGACTTGAGGAGTAGACTTCAGATGGTTTCTTTGGTGGTATTGCATGCTTGAAGGAGCTTCTTAATGGTGCTTTAGCATAGAAGGAGACTTGAATTCACTTGGAGGTATTCTCTTTGAATTTAATACATATATATACAAGGTGTAACATGCCCTTAATGTCTTTAACATTTTTCTTTTGACTATTTGACTCACCTATAGCACTTTAACTAGTGCTAAACCTATTTCAATGAGCAAGAAACTCATTGACATATATTATAAAAATAATATTTCTTTTCTTGAATAAATACAAATATCAAAAGTACATTTATGAAGACCGAACCTAGTTACATTTCCTTCAACACCTAGAAATTGAAATACTTCCCTGCTACATTAGGCCTTGGTAGAGACAACATCCACACTTGGGAATAGATGAAACATAATTTCTTGGAGAAAAAGCATGGTTATTGTGAAGAAAATGAAAGCAAGGAGGAAGTCTTAAGGATGACCTAAAATGAATAAGGAGTCTTGAAGATTAGGTTGAAAGATTCAAATACAATTTAAAACGGACATGACAGGGAGATTAGATATTGATTTGCTACATATCTTGCTACTATAAGGAATAAAAAATGATTGTATTGAAATTTTAAACTTACTGGCTGGAGGGGATGTCTCCCTACAATCTTATGATGTCATAGTTGAGTTATGTTAGAGATATTCTAAAGGCGCTTCAAACGTTTGCAAAGGATTGAGAGACATATCGATAAGATTTGGCAAGACTACTGGTAATGGGATTACCAAAGTAGAGATTGGGAATGTTGGAAGAATCTAAAACTACTATACTCACTTCATTGAATTCCTAGTTGTGATGACACATTACACTTGAATTTGCACTTAATTTAAAAAAAGACAAGCCTATGGTAGCGGGGAAATAGTCCAAGTATATGAAGACATTGTAACTACAATATCTAGGATGCTACAAATTAGAGTGTAGTGGTATTTAAGGAAAAATCCAAAGTCGGAGTTAATGGATCAATTTCCCAAACTAGGAGAAGGTTTTGTAAGGAAAGGGAGCAGAGTTAATAGAAAGTTTCTATCAACACCTTGGGAATATGTGGCCCTTATTTTGTAAAGGTACTTCACATGTGAAGGACACCACATGGTCATATATTAGCGCGCCAATTGAGGTTTTTGCACCACTTTAGGCACCACAAACTGATCAACATGCCCTTTTTCCAATGGAAGACACTCCTACAAATGACCACCTATGTTCATAAGTCTAGCTAGCCTAATGATTCCCTTTCACACCAGTCTTATCAAATTTCTAGTGGAGCATGCACTCCAAAGAGAAGGCCATGCCTAGAATAATGTTGTGAGAGCACCAAGGTTTGTAGCCAAAGCACCAACTGCACCATTAGTAGAAGTAGAAACTAATGCAAATCGAACAAAAGTTATAGCTGTTGAAGCACATGAGGAGGAAATTGTTGCAACTCTCTAGGTGCCTATAGTAGGAGAAACTATCAAAATGTAGCCACAAGAATAAGAAGAATCCAAGGGAATCCATAACAATGACCTATAAATCACTGCAAGCTGACCTCCAATAAAGAGATTGAGGAAAATAACTAAGAGACCAACATATGTGGTCCTACCCAAGAAGAGGAGAATAGGGTACAAAAAGGAGGAGGAGTCAACCCTATTTGATACAAGGAAGAGAGATTAGAAGAGGCAACAATCCCTACTACAATACAAAAACTAAAAAGGAGGAGGAGTCTTGGAGATATTTACAACGAGGTATTATGATAGTCAAACAGAGATTGTATGCCAAAGTTACGACCCTAGGAAGTTTACGTTCCAACTAACCCCAACAAGGTCCACAAGATTTTGGTGCTTGATCTCTTAAGGTTAGGTTTTTGGATTTTTATGGTTTCCCATTATTTATTAATGATAAAAAGGCCTTCGATCCTCATTATAATACAATTTAGAATGCATGTAGTAGCCACATCTCTTCTCAGATATAAGATACCATTGCCCGAACTAGTTTATTTCCATTATGCAATGTAACCATTTTCAATACTTGGTTATCAATGAATTAAAGTTCTATTTTCGTTGTAACTCTGTGTTTCTATTTATATCTGTGTTTCATTTAGTTCCTGCATAAATCTTGATCAAACTTCCAATGATGTGCAGAGTTCATGTCCCATAACAAAAAAAAGCCATTGATCACTACTAAACATAAATAGTCAGATGGAAAGATAGTTGCAAAAGGTTGTAGTCAACAATGGAAGCAAGCCACAAAGGACATACGCTGAAGGGACCCATTCAACCCTAATAATATTGTAGTGATAGTAGAGAGAGTGCATCTATAGATAAATTCCATGGAGAGCTATGGGAATAAGTGGATAGGCATAAATTTCCACTATCCCATGATATGGTTGTCATTCCCAATATATCAAAAAGATAAAACATGACCAAGAAGGAATAGGTTTCCTGTTGAAGGGAAAAAGAGAAGAGAAAAGATTTATTTGATGTCAATGAAGAAGGGAAAGTTGAATACAATGTCAACAATCTCCATGGGAGTCACACCCTCTTTGATTCAAACTAACTACCTAGTTGCATAGGGACATGCAACATTTTTGGCTAGGGGGAGATGACGAGTGCCCAAATTGGCATTCTTTTGACACTTGTCTAACACCCTTTTAAGTACCTTTTTCCATTTTCATACCACCCCATCACCTATTTTTCCCATAAAGATGCATTTTGGGTCAAGGTATAATTACCTTCCAATTATGTCATTTTAATGTTCATTCTTATGTATTTATGAAGGAATTTCCCTTTTTATATTCAATGGTGAAAATTCATGAGAATCAATTCAAGTAGATTCATACAAATACCTTTGAAGTTACGATAAAGGACAATTGATGCAACACCCTTTGTGTTGCAACAACACCCGTATATCGCTGCAACACCTTTGATACACTACTGCTGCAACACAATCAAAGTGTATGTGCTGCAACTTCAATTGCTACAATGAAATGGAATTTAATGTTGCAACATGATAGAATTCAATGCCCCAACATGATAAAATTTAGTGTTGCAACATGTTGATGCAACATGGTAGGGTGTAGTGCTGTGACATGCTGATTCAACACTAAAAAGTGTTAGTACTACAACTTTGTTGCAACATGATAGAGTTCAACATCGCAACACCGATGTTGCAACATATATTGAGTTCGATTTATAATACCTTGGCAGTCAACCATTAAGGATAACTATTGCAACTATGGGGCATCTGGTACAATGTAATGCTAGTCAACCTCCATCCATAAAATTGTCATCAATGGATTACACAACAACAAACTGTCCATTGGATCACCTAACATAGGAATCAGCAAGGCTACTCAACAAGTAAAAGTTAACTGCAAAAAAATATTGACTTGGCTGCCACTTGCCGCATAACTGAATGAGTCAACATTTGTTTGAAGTTTTCATATTTTGGTGAAATTGTTGCAATGAAAAAGGAATAACATGAGAATCTAAAGATTCTCATGGCTACCCCCCCTCCCTTGATTAAATTAAGACTAAATCATTGTATATAAAAACAACTTTCTCTACTCAAGTTGAGGGAGGACAATTGATTGTAATTTGCATTCTAAATATCTACTAATACAAAGCTCATGATTATGTTCCCCTTCCATTTGTCTTTTTGCATATGGTGTGCTGATAATTTAGGTGCTCTATTGCTTTCATAACCAGTGCCTCATCTAAGGAGGTAGTTCCCCCTTCTTAGTCAGGTACTTTCTGTAATCATATAGAGTAGCTTTCAATTTTTATTTATAATTATGTTGGTTTAGTAATTTCTCTATTTATTAATGCTATTAAAATCATTAATTTGATAAGTAATTTACACTATTCCTCAATACTGTGTTTCACTCACTTCGTTTTCTAGATTTGTAGTGTCATATTTGATACATCTTATTGGTTTGAATTTTGTACATTGCAACATTCCATCATTCCATGTGCATATTTGTTGTAGGCATCAAGATCATCAAAAACCTTGAGCAAGTCACCACTTTATTTCTTATGTGATTTATTTATGCATGTGTGATTTACTTTCTACCTAGCTTCCTAAGCCCACTCGGTATAAATGTTCCATTTCCTTTACTACAAAAGTAGATTAATTAATCTACCCGTGTTTGGGGTTATGACATTAAATTTCCTAAGCCCACTAGGTAGAAGAGTGTTATTTCGATTCTAAAACTGTGACCTTTAAATTCCTGCAAATTTGGCTTGATTTCCTCAATGGTTTGTAAAAAAAATAGTAATATATTGCTCTCCAACACTCCTTTATAATAATACAACCTCATTGGCACTTAACATATTGTATTAGCATATATAATGCATGACAGATAGGAAATTCCATATGAACACCATACTGATAATTAAATGCACAATTTCTCATTTGTCTATTAAGAAATTAGGAGGGAATTCAAAGACCCATCATTTTTTGCATCCTTGTCAAGGAACTATCAATCGTACAATTGCTATTATGTTTCTTGATTTAGTCAACATATTTCTTTTAAGTAATTGGTGTGATGTGTTTCGTTCAAGATTTTATTTACAATAATTTGTTTTTATTTTTATTTTCCATGCATAGAGTATGGACCTACAAGGTAGATTCCTTAGCTCCATTAAAACCCCCCACAAGATTAATAATGTAGGAAAATATTAAGAGAAAAATGGACAAAATAATCCAAACTATTTAACTCCCACAACAAGATCCCTTGCCAAGAAGAAACATGAATCCTAAATTTAGGGACTTGAAATTGTACAAGCCTCATATTCTGAATAAACACAAATTGTTCCTTGAAGGTCTATTGAACAAGTAGTTCCACTTCAGAGAGTTGATTTTTCTTAAATGCCCCAAAATTCCTTCAAAAGTGGAGGACATTTCTCAAGAAAATATGGCACATGAGACTATAAAAAATAGACATTCACCTTCAGATTCCCTATTTGAGAGTTAGATGAAGAGACCAAGATGAAGTACATTTTGCACTTAGCCTTTCCTAACTTCCATGGCTTATCAAAAGAGGATATTGACACCTCCCTCTTTGAATTTGATGGTTCATTGGCCTTGCTAGAGACAACATCCGCATATGGGTACAAATGAAACATATATTCTTGGAGAAATAACAATATTATTTTAAATACAAGTAAAGGAAAGAGGAAGTCTTCACGATGACCCAAAATGATGACGAGAGTCTCGAAGAGTGCGTTCAAAGGTTCAACTATAATTTACAATGGGAAATATAGGTAGATTTTGCTCTTGATACACTATATTTCTTGTTGCTACAATGAATCCTAGATTACAGTATTGAATTTCTAAAATTAATGGGTGGAGGGGGTGCCTCCTAACACACTTATGATATCATATTTGAGTTGTGTTGGAGATATTCCTGAGGCACTTCAATGACTAGAAAAGGAATAAGGACATATTGACGAGAGTTGGTAAGATTTCCAGTAATGGGATTACTATAGTAGAGATTAGGAAGATGTTAGAAGACTTAATAATTGATATACTCAATGCATTGAGTTCTAAATTGGACACATTACACATGAGCTATAAGAAGGGACAAGAATAATTAGCCTTGGAAATATTGTGTCCAAAATGTAGAAGAAGGAAGCCATTGAAGGAATGCATGTTGGACTGCATTTATGTTTGTGAAATATGTAGTGAGGACTATCCCACAAGTAAGTTTCCATCCTTACCAAAATTGAAATTTGTCTATCATGAAACTGAAGAATCAAAGAAATTATGTTTCAATTCTTAGAAGCATCTGTGGTAGTCAAAACCTCAAGGTATGATTCAATATTAATCGTAGTATTACAATTCATATTGGAATAACACTTAAATGCAATATTCTTCTCCACCATGATGCTTTCCTACTCAGCCATGGATGGTTCCACATAACCAACCTTGACTGTAAGGGTGGAGGAATCCCTCCTTCGTAGACCCTCAATGGGCCTTACTACAACCACCTATGCCACTTTTTCGGTCTCCACCGATGCAACCATCTACATCAGCTCCTCCTTAACCTCAATTTCCTACACAACCCATTCCTAACCAAAATAATGGTAATGTAGATCAACCAAGAAAGTTGTTGGGATTGCTACTTACCCCACTTACTCCATCTCTTCCCTAGATTGTCAAGATATCCACCTTATATATGGGAAGAATTTGAATAAAGAAACTCCTCCTGTGCAAATTGAAGGCTTTGATGATGAAGTTCAGAATGAAGAACTAGAATTGGTTCAATCTCCTGAAATCTCAATAACAAATTAAACTTGTCTAGAACCATAGGTTTCTTGTTACCATAAGATATTATACTTTGAGAAACATGTTACTTAGCCTGAAATTGATTTCTCAGGTGAACTTAAGAATGCGTGTGTTTGCGGTAAGGGAATGATGTGCGAGGAGACTCGATAAAAGAAGGAAATACTCTCAAATTGTACATGCTATGGGAACATTTTCAGATCTTATGATGTGGGAGTCATTGCTGCCAAATATTTAGATCCAAACAACCCAATCGTCAATGTGAAAACTAAGCACACAATTGTAGCTCAATCTTGCAAGATCAAATGTTAAAGATATTTTTAAAGAACGCTGCAACACAAAACCAAAATTGAACACCTATACCATTGGTACTCCTACATTTCTTTCATTTACAATGTAGGAGAGATTAAAGGAGGAATTTGAATTAGCCAACATTCTATTTAGACATGTAAGACTAGAATTAAAAACTCATCCATAAGAAGATGGAAGGTTGTCCTAGGAGCTTCAATCCCGGCACATTTGAAATTTGGAAATTTAGTTTATCAAATCTACACGAGCCTATAATAAGAAAATTAGTAAGAGACAATGGAAATGGAGACTTTGAAATCAAGGAAGAATGATGCAAATGTGGCTATTGTGGTGAAAGTATTGAGGCTCAAAACTAATGCTAAGAAATCACTTAAATTATTTAAGTGGACTGAAATGATGGAAGGGTATGAGAACCACTCTCATGCTTACTGCATTATCATTGAGATTCTTGGCACTTTAGACATGTTTGAGATGGCTCGGGCCATTATACAAAAAATGAAAAACAAAGGGCTAGAGGTACATTTGAGCATTTTCAATAACTTGATTAGGTTATATGGGCAAGATGGAAAAATAAAAGAAGCATTAGATGTCTTTGATTTCATTAAAGTTGAAGGCTATATGCCTAATACTTCATCCTACAAAAATATTCTGACAGCCCTTGTCAAGGGAAAATAATTTGAAATGGCTGAGAACATCTACATAACGATGTTAGGTTATGGAGTGACCATGAGTAAGTAAACTTCCATTACAATGATTCATTGCCCTTATATGAGAAACAAGGTATAAACAACAAAAGATATGTTAGAGAATATGTTGGAGAAATGTTTTCTTCCAAATGTAGTATCATACACATCTCTGATATCTGGCTTTTGTAAGAGAGGAATATTGCTGCACGCCTTTGAAAATTCGGAAAAAATGAATAAGAATGATTGTACATCGAATGTTATGACTTATAATTCTATTAGTCAGGGGCTTTGCTTGGTAGGCAGAGTAGAGGAAGCTTTGGCATGGGTGGAGAAGTTGAAAAATTTACCTTGTACCCCTGATATTTACACTTAGATTGTCTTAATGGATGGTTAATGTAAGGTGAGAAAAATATATGAAGCACAAGAGTTGCTAGGCCAAGCCCTTGGAAGAAGGTTGAGACCCTTTATTGTTCCATACGAAGCTATATTTTATGGAAATTTTTAAGGAAGGGAGGCGAGATGAAGCTCTAGCTTTATTGGATGAAATGTCTAAGAATGGTTGTGTGCCTGACATTGTCTCTTATACCACTTTGGTTCATGGGCTTGTGAAAATTGAACAAAGTACAAAAACTTTGAGGTTGCAGTATGAGATTCCAAAAAAAGGCTACACACTCAACTTCTCAATTTTAAGCTCCCTATTTCAAGGACTTTATAGAGAAGGAAATTATAAATATGTAATAAGCTTATTATCCCTGCCGCCAGGCGGTGGGTATTGCATTGGGCTTGACAAAAAAGAATTACAAAATTTCCATAGTTTAACTTTGAACATTCAAATTTTGTATTTTTTGACAATATTTTGTTTTGTTTATGTTCATTTTGATTGGCTATTATATTAAACATGTTATTTCTCATTTCATTGATTAAAGAGCCAAAAGTACAAAGGTCCCATCATAACTTGTCTATTTTAATAATTAATCAGTATAAAGTGCTCAGATGAGAGACACTTGGGATTACCATTTGAAGATTTCATATCTCTGTAACAGAGGCACTCGTCCTTGTTATCATTTGTAATGGGTTGTGAAAATAGACTCATTCTTCAAGTGGTCGACGATGTAATTGGTTTCCATTGTTGTCATTATACAACTTCTGTTTCAGAACTTCCAGACCAATTTAAGTTATGGATTCCAAACAAAAAGTAATTGTTCTTAGTATCAATGGACAATTTCTCGCCACCAAAATTTGATTGAATTTGAAATGGCCACGTAAATATTGCTAGCCAACCACCCCTTAGTATGACTAGTTTATAATAATTTTGTTTTACGATTCTGATGTTTGTGTTTATATTACTAAAGAGATCGAATCTCTTTTTGAGTAACATGCATATCCTTACGGATTTTTTCCTCTAGTATTCCATGCAAGATATCCATCCACATACGACGCCTTATTATACCTGCCGCAGGCAGTGTATAACGTATTCAGTTTTTCATTGACTACCTATTAGTTGTGTTTGACCCATTTTTTTTTTGCAAATCCTCCATAATTTAACATTAACAGTTGAAGTTTATTTATTTAAAATGTGATTGGTTCAATTTTTATACCTCTTATTTTGTCATCATTACTTATGTACAAATGTAATTAATAAAAAAATAATAACTATTTTACGTTCCACTCTGTAATAAAAGTAGAGTTGTCACCTCAAATATTAAAAATCAATATGAAAAACCTATTTTTATATTTTATTTATATTGATTATATTTTCATGCATTGTATTGAACTAAACAATTTCATATCTCGGCGACATTGGGCATGTGAGTTGGCAACAATGAAACGAACACTACGATCCCCACTTTGGTTTCTTCCCACATTTTGGTTGCTACATTAAATGAGCCGACAAATATACTTGGTGTCAGATTTATCTTTTGCGTTTGTGGAAACCAGTGGTATTTGAAACACGAGATGGCAGGGTCACCATACCTTTTCATATTACTTGGCTTGCAAGTATTTTTGTACAATAAAAATACATTCCATATTCACTTATATTAGAAAAAAAATCACAAATAAAATCAAACACAACCTAATTACACTACCCCTCAAGTTTTCAAATTATTTTAATATAACTATAATTGTTTATATATAGTGATGTGTGATTTAATGGTAAGTCTCTCACGAGACCGTGGTTCAAATCTCATTGAGTATAGTGTCCTCCTATCTCCCTTATTATAACTTTTAAATATTTTATTAAAAATTTAATAAAATATATTTATATAGTTTAGAATATTTTATTAAAAAATTAATAAAATGTATTTTTATGATGATGATGATGATGGTTAATGTCCACTGAGACCAAACTTTGGTCTATCAGACCTAAAGAAACAAATTATTTAGTTTGATTTAAGATTTTATTCCTATGCTCAAAAAGCTTGGAGAGAAGCCTCCCGAGCTCACTATAATTTTGACATTGTAAAAGGCTAGGAAGGTCAGTATTGCGACAAAGATTATGAAACTGAGATCTAATGTGGTTGTACATGGGCCACTCTAAGAGGAAGTGGTTTTCATCCTCGATGTTCCTATTCTCACAGAGATGGTAGATCCTTTCCATCCATGGTGTTTTAGGAACTACCCAACGACCCGTTTCACTATGGAGCTCATGAGAGTTCATTCTAATCTTCGCTATATCAATTTTCTTCTTTGAGCTAGTTAAAATAGAGAGATACATTTGATCTTCTAGGGTGGGGTTGATGACCTTCTTATAATAACTTTATTTTATTTTAACTGCTAAATCTTTCTCACACCACATTTTTTCTTTGAACTTAGAAGTAACAATATTTTTTATGTTATTAATGTTTTGCAAAGCATCATTCTCGTTGATCTCCCAAAGGTTTAACCAGGCCTTCATGTCTTTATACCACCCCTGCTTGAGCCTTAGGTGGTTTTCGCTGGAATTTAAAGCTAGCTTAGGAAGTCTATGATCTCCTATGTTATTGAGTTTGTGCTTGTACAACAGAAGCCTAGTCATAGCTAGGCTCTCGATAGGGGAAAGACCTACTTCTATAAGGAGAATAGGATAGGGTGTATTGCTTTTAATTTTCAGGTTATACATTATAAAACGCTTATGTATTTGCTCAATATTTCTCTAGGATTCTCTAGAGTTGCTGCAACCCCAGACCTCACATCCATATAAGATAATAGGAGTGACTAAAGTTTCAAAGAGGAACTTCTTTTTATCCCACATTACGAGGTTTTCCATTTTACAATTATTTTCAAGACCAAAATAAGCTTTCCACCCCCCATTAATCCTTTTCTCAATGCTATAGTTCTAGTTGAGCTTGTGATGAATAGCAATTCCTAGGTATTTGTAAGAATACACTTCCTCCAAGTTATTATTGTCATACATAAAATCAGCGTAAGTGTCCTTCTTGGATTTGATAATCATAACTTTTGTTTTGTCAGTGTTAACAACGATACCCATGGTAGAGTAGAAATCCTTAAGAAGCCTAAGTTGCTTATCAAGATCAAATGGGCACCTTGCAAGAAGAACAATATCATTGGCATAGAGAAAAAGAATGATAACTATCCCAACTAAAATATTTTAACAAATTATATATAGTATATAATTAATAAAAATATATTTTGCAAACTTCAACATAAGTTGTATTCTATCAAAGAATATTATATATTGTCAAAAATATATATATATATATATATATAAAATATAATTATTAAAAATATATTTTGCAAACTTCAACACAAGTTGTATTCTATCTATAAATTATTCAAACCATTGTTACTTTTAATAACAATGATCATTCAAAATGGAAAACGTATACCGTGATAATCTCAATGTATATATTAACAATGAATATAATATATTTATACACTTTTAAATATTTTATTAAAAATTAATAAAATGTGTTTTTATATAAATAGAGTAAAAGTTTTTAAAAAATTATTAATATATATATATATATATATTTTTTTTTAAATTAAGCTGCACGATAACCCAGATTGTTCAAACCGTTATTACTTTTAATAACATTGATTATTCAAAATGGAAAATGTATGTCATGATAATCTGAATTGATTGAACGTGCTCGAGGTTTCCTTGGATGTATATGTAATCATCTAAATATATTTTATTTTTAATCTGTTTTTTAATAAGGGTTATATAATATTATTTAGTTGAATACAACCTATTAATCTTTGAGATATATTTTCAAATTATTATTATAATAATACAATTATTGTTTATATATATAATATTAAGTAAATACAAAATATTACATATTAAGAAGTATATATATATATATATATATATATATATATATATATATATATATATATATATATTTTTTTTGTAGTTATGATAACATATTATTTATTTTTTTAATTATTATTTTATTTTATTGTTTTAAAGATTATTTAATGTAATTTAAAAATTAATGATCAGGGATAATGATTTATTAAAATGTTATCTTAGTTTAAGTAATGATTTTTATTTAGTTGTTTGATTTGTTAGTGTTGCTTTGTAGGATCGGATTGTCCACCATCATAGTTTAGAATTATAATTAATAAAATATCTCAATTTACAAATCAAAATGGATTGGATTATGAGCTTTAGCATTAATTTTAGTATAAAAACATATTATAATAATTTTAATTATTAAAATAATAAAACATATTATAATTATAAATTTCATTGTTAATTTAATTTTCAAACTTCATTATATATCAAAAGTATGATTTGCTTAGTAAATCTCAAAAAAATAAATTTTCATAATTTTTTGGATAAGTCCAAATTTATAAAAAAAAAATATAATTTATCCAAATATTTCATATATATATATATATCACAATTTTTTACTTTAATTCAATTATATTTAAACTACGCTGCAATTACTCACTACTATTATAATAAATTTATATCTATCAAAATGTCATTGAATTCATGCATGCAAAGGAAATTCAAATTCACTAAAATTTTTTGGGATTGGTTTCAAAGCCTCCATTTATCCATAGTTCACATTGTTATAGACTTTTCTTTCAAGTATATTTGAGTAGTAAACCCACCACCCATAAGAGTAGGATTAAGAGTCGAAAGACTTAGAAAAGTCACTGTCCTAATCTATAACTTAAGCCGATTTCACTGTTTCATGAAGCACGAAGCTAGGTTGTGAAGCACTCATTGGTTGAGAGATTCATTAACATGTAGGTAGGAAGTATATTCACTTATTTGTATTGGGATATTAAGAAAGATATTCGTTTTTTAGATTAATTTAATAGAAATTTTATGGGAGAGTTTTGATCTTTTTGCACGCTAAGTAAATGGTAGGCTCCTCCAGTCCAGTTTGCACCAAGTCTTATGAAACCTTGTAAAATTACCAGAACAATTTTTTTTTTATTTTTTTGGAAAGATAAATCGCTAAGTAAATGGTAGGCTCCTCCAGTCCAGTTTGCACCAAGTCTTATGAAACCTTGTAAAATTACCAGAACAATTTATTTTTTATTTTTTTGGAAAGATAAATCATTAAGATTAAATAAATTGTTATTGTTTTTTTTTATTGAAGGGAGGGGCTAGTTCCCAGTCAGAAGCATTATAGGGCCCTCTTTTTTAATTACAATATATGCATATCAGCCAAGCTGATAGCTGTCACATCAAAGTCAACATATAACCAAGCTGTCACATCCACATTCGCATAATATGCTGCTGCGCAGCTACACCATGGGGGTCGAACGCGGGCGGGGTGCGAAGTACCGACTTCCCCGACCGCTGCGTCATGCACTTGCGTGCCACAAATATACACCATCCCAATTGTTATTGTTATATACACCATCCCACAAATATAACAAGATCTACGCAATTAAACCAAATTTTAAATCTTATTATTATATATATATAATTTAAATAATATAAACTTTTCAACATTCATATAATAATATCTAAATAAATAATAGTGATTTTGAATTTTGAAAAAAAGCAATGTGAATCTAAATAATATAGATATATATTTATTATAATAAATAATATAGACATATATTTATTATAGTAAATATAAAATTATTTTATTTATTTATTTGTAATTATTTTCAATATATTGTTTGTAATTTTTTTTAGTTTTGTTTTATATATATTTATATAAGCTTTTATTTAATTAAAATTTTATAATTTTTTATATTAATTTAATTATATTTAAATTAAGCGACCGTATTCACTACTATGTTTTATTTTATTTTAATGTGGACTATAATCGATCTGAAATTAATTAATCAAAATTTATGTAACCTAGTTATCAAAGAGCATGACAATCGTGCAGATTTTGTCACGTGCTTTTGCAGTGTTCGTGTTACCGTTTTCAACATTTAGTGGAGAGACAACATCATTGGAACTCATTTAACCTTAGTGAATAATGGTTTAGGTGAATCCTTAAGAGAATAAATTAATTTTTTTATATGATGCCCATTTTTATAGTGAATTACAGTGGTTTTGAAAGTATTGAAATAATTATAACCCTTAATAAGGAGAATCTTAAATAAAGGTGTCTTTAAGTTTACTTAATGGTATTAAGTAAAGTAAAGTTTTGCCAAGGTAGAGATAACCCATTGGGTTTAACTGGTTATTATTCAATGTAATATATATATATAAATTTTAGAAAGCATAATTTTTAGAAATGATTTTTAATTTTTGAAATAATTTTATTCGTATTTTTTTGTTGATTTATTGTCAAGTGTATAATGATGTAGCTATAGTAGTTGATAAATAGTATTTTATTAGTATAAAGTGCAATGTTGGTTGTATAATATTAGTGTTAATGTGAGCTTTTCACCCTAAAAAGAATAGAGTAATAGGACCGACCACCTTCCTTCTAGGCAAGGGCCCCTTTATCTTCTAACGGGTGACCTTCAAAGACTGAGCTAGCTAGAAGTGTTGAACTCGGTCATTGGGTTAATCAAAAAAGAGGATAACCTTGTTGGTCACGGGGCTTCCTATAAGGTCTCGGTAACAAGGTCTCTTTTACCGACCCATTCTTTCGTGTATATATATATATAAAAGAGTATAAGGTTTTTAAAATAATAATAATTTTATTTATGTATATGTATTTAAGGTTTTACAAATAAAATTTATATATTTATAAAGATTTATGTAAATTTATTTTAAAGTGCAAAAAATAATATGTAATTTTTTGTTGTTTAAATTGTATTTTTGAATGTTATAGAGATTACATAACATATGTATTGAGTCATTTTATCATATTGAAGTGATTTTTTGTTATTAATATATTTTTAAATATATGTCAATATTAATTCATAATAAATATTTTATTCATAACTCACATTGGATATTTTATTCTATATAACATCAAAATATTTTATTTTAAAATTTCTTTTCTATATATAGATATAAATGAAGTTGATATCACATGTTCAATATTTTTGAAAAATTTAAGATTTAGATATCTTACATTTTTTTACTTCATATTAGGTCATATGGACAATTAATTAAATATGCATAGCATATGCGACATTACTTTTATTTTAATTTAATTTTTAACATTTTTTAATTAAATCTAACAGCAAAAATGTTATAATTATTTCTGAGGTATATCTAAACCCTTAATTTAATTTTATAACATTTTTTAATTAAATCTAAGAGCAAAAAGGTTATAATTACTTCTGAGGTATATCTAAACCCTCCATCCTTAGGACCACTAACAATATTTTCATAGATATTAAATGGAGGTTTCAATAAATTAAAAAATGAGAATACTTTTATATATACATATGTGAAATTTATATAATATAAATAATATTATAAAGAACTAAGATAGATGCATCTTAACCAAGGATCCAAGTGAAGTGAGAAAGCAAAGTGATTAACGATGATAGAGGAAAGATACTTGGTGATTCTTTTAATCTTTTTATTATTGTATTTTCTTTAACATGATTGATCCAAAATATAGGTTTAATATTTTATAACAAATTATGTTTTTAAATTAATTTAAATACTTTCATAAATGCAATACAATGGGATCATATTTAAGAAAGAGAGTGAGATGGAAGGGGGAATAGAGCGTGGGAGAGAGACATAGAGGTGAGAGACACAGTGAGAGAGAGAAATGAAGAGATAGAGGACGGGGAGAGAGGGAGGGAGAGAGATGAATTTGGAGGGGGAAAGAGAGGGAGAGACAAGGGAGAGATGAATATGGAATGAGAGAGAGAGGAGAGGAGGGAAGAGAGAGAAAATTAGAGGATAAAGATAGGGAAAGAAGGGGAAGAGAGATACAGGGAGACATATATATGGAGGGGGGAGAGGGGGAGAGAGAGAAGGAGAGAGGGAGGGAGATAGTGATAGAGTTGAAGGGTGGAGAGAGAGATTTTGTGTATGATGGGGGCAGAGACAGAGGGAGGTGGGAGAGAAGGGGAGAGAGAGGAAGGAAAAAAGAGAGAGGAGAGAGAGGGGGGGAGAGGGAGATGGAGTTGAAAGGGGAAGAAAGACATAGAGAGAGAAAGGTGGAGAGGGAGTGGCAAGGGAGAGATGGAGAGTTAGAGAGAGAGAGAGAGAAGAGATAGAGAGGGAAAGTGATAAAAACTAATAATGTTAATCCTTTCATTAATCAAATGTAATTACATATATACATGCACACACAATCTGTTAGTTGAGAGAATCTCTCAACCACACACCAATGTAGGAAATAGATCCTAACTACTAGGAATAGACTCCTTTACTTAGTAAGAATCACAACTGAGACAAATAGGAGTTACATTTTCCAACACTCCCCCTTAATGACTACTTATCTGAATATCAATATGAAAAATCTAGTTGTGGTCAAACATAACAAAAGAATATGTCAACGTCCATATAAAGGAACAACCATCTATTAGAATGCATGGGTGCCAACCGCTGCAACTGCCAGTCTTGTAGGATGTCCTTCGCATACATGGTTTTGTCAACCATTATAGCTGCATACATGTACCTGTACCTCTAAATCCCCCTCCATCATTGTTAACCTGGGTTTTGTTAGATTACCCGTAACCATGCATTAGGTTTTATCGGATCACCCTCAACCATGCCACCATGGGCTCTCAGCCACCACTACTCAACTCAACCACGAAGGCTCAACACTGCCACCAAGGCACTCAATTCAGCCACGAAGGCTCTCCAGCCGCTCTGGGCTAGAAATCTGCCACTAAGGCACTCCAGCCACTCTGGGCCAAGGGTTTTGTCGGCATACCCTAAACCATGCCTACAGGAATCCTTGTCCACTTCACTCTCACATGTGGTTTCTGGCTTACCACAAACCGACACTGCAAATACAAAGTGGTTTCCCACTGACCACAAACCTGCAATTACAAAGTGGTTTTAAGATTACCACAAACTGTATGGGGATACACATTCCTCATCAGGCTTACATTACACACTCCAAATTTTGGATTTACCAGGTACATACATTACAAAAGACCACCACAAAACATCCTAGACTTGCTTAAAATTAAAATGTGTGATATACTATAATCATCATGAGTCTATTCCACAACACACTCAAACTCACACAAACTAGATTGTCCATCATCCTCCAATCTCTGATGTTGCTCGTGCACTTCATCTTTTGATCACATCCTAGGCATCTTTGTCTTTATCAATTAAATATTGGAACTCCATGAACTTGTCATTTGTTAGAATAGCCAATTCTAACAAAATAACTTCATATTGAGGTGGCTAATCTCAATATGTATATCAATTTAAATTCCAAAAAAAAATGCTTCATGAACTCATGAACAACAATTGAGTTTTTCAACAAGCAATTCCCCACATACACCGTACGTTCTACGGTGTGCCTTGATCCAAGTTACTGCAACGCTGACTGTTGTTGACCCTATCTGCCATGCTGTGAATGACTGTAATCAGCCCATCCAATGCCAAAATGTGCATCACGGACAAGGGACAATTTACTGGAAATGCACTACGTGACAGTAGGTTCCCAAGCTCCTCAAATATGTTAGCACAATAATATCACAATCCAAATTTGCATACATCTCAGGCATAAATGTTGGTTGTCTGCAGAAGTCTACCAATGCTTCCATTGCTACTTCCTGTTGCTGATAACAAGCCCCATACTTGCTTTGTGCAAGCTTGATTATAACACAACTAAAGAAAGCTTCCAGTTGCAGTTTCAACTTCGTACACAAATGATGATATAGATTAAGAACAATGCTGCATACCATGGACAAAATCAAAGGGCTCGATGACAATCCAAACTGCATCAAGTTACGAAAAAGCTCATCCTGTATAAGGGCTAGCAAAGTGAAAAATTTCCACCATGCACAGGACCCCATAGGGCTCTATCAAAATATGTACATCGTTAGACAATTCTTTAGTGCTAGATTATTCCCATGGCTTGTATTTATCCAGTAGCCTACCCATTATTAAGGCTCTCTTCTAGCCATGACTCACAAATGAAGAACACTATACACACCATCAAAGACCTCCACGGGTACCAACGACAGGCTTTTGAACACAACGTCTCAGATATTGAAAGCTATCACAGTCCATGTTGCCTTGATGCAGGTGTGCAGAGTCCAAAGGAAATTTCTGACCTTTTCTGCAATAGAATCTTCAATATTACTTTACAAATTCTAAGAGCAGGTACAAGACCACCACCAAGCAGCAAGGACACTGAACTGTACGAATGGTGTAACTGGAGGCATCAAGACGGGCTATTAAATCCAGGCCAGAGAACCACGATCATTTGCGTTTCTCATCCAGTGAATTGTCTGCCTTTTTGTACTTGATCGACCATGATTCATACATTTTCCAGACTTTATCATTTGAGTCCAAATCATTTGGATCGTACCCAACAATTGAGAAATCTCTTGTCGCCAACACAACAACACTACCGCCCACCACAAGGAGGACTGCAACTGCAAGAATCCATGTTTTCATGGCTAACTCTGCTCAAATTTTAACAAAGATCATAGATCTATTGAAATCCAAAATTGAAGTAGCAGTTTCACCAACATTTGGTTCGCCTTGCTCCTTCCCACGACGTTTCAACTAAGGAAGAATTGTGATTCTGTCGGATTGCTATAGACTATTCCAGATTCAAATTTCCTCACTTCATAAACAAACAATGAACCAGCTCCCAGTGAAAAAGCCTTCCAAGGTCCGAGGTTCGAATCTTGTGAAGCGTAAAAGGTACAGTGGGATCCGAATCAGGAATCAATTTGAGGGGTGTGGGCGTCAGTTCTCAACTCTCCACCCTGTCCCACAAGAGACAATTAGGGAAATAAAAAATTTAACAACAAATTCATAAGCATTCACCTCGCAGCTCCAACACGCAGCTCCAGCATGCAACTCCAACACGCAGACCGCACCATTCATCTCTTTCAATCAACTGAATAACACCATCCAGCATGCAAATCCTCAAATATGTTGGCCGCCACCGAACACAACAGGAAATCGTGCAACCGCCCTATCCACTGAGTGCTGCCACGAACTGCTACTCGACAGCGACCCCAGATCCTTCGATCTCACCGCTGACTGCTCGACATACATAGCCAACTCCACACCACAGCAGATTCACTGCTAAAAACAGTGCATCAAGGCACCATTGTTCCTCTCGCTTGGCCTCTGGCTTGACCACGCTGCACCGATCGGCCTAAACGCATCCTTCACTCCAGATCCATGCTTCCTTCGCAATAGATCACGTCTCGATCCCCAAACCGAATCAGAATCTCACCACTGAAACTCCCAGCAAACTCTACAACATGGATCCACTACACCGCCACTGCGCCACTAAGAGATCAACCAAACAATCGAATATTGGACAAGCCAAAAACAAAAAACCAAACTCTTTATTTCCCTCGGTCCACGATGGGCCAAGGTTCCTTAGCCCAGGACGGGCCAAGCCCACCAGGGGCCAGGGCCTCAGGGCTCTGATACCATGATAAAAACTGATAATGTTAATCGTTTAATTAATCAAATGTAATTACATATACACCTGCATACACAATCTGTTAGTTGAGAGAATATCTCAACCACACACCAATGTAGGAAATAGATCTTAACTACTAGGAACAAACTCCTTTACTTAGTAAGAATTACAACTGAGACAAGTAGGAGTTACATTTTCCAACAAAAAGGAAGAGGGAGATATAAATAGATATATAGATAGATATGGGGAGAGAGAGAGAGTGTGTGTGGCATATGTTTATGGGGTTGAGATAGAGAGACAAATAAGGAGAGATGGAGGGAGGTATAAATATAGATGGTAGGGGGAGAGAGGAAAGAAGAGAAAGATAAATAAATTTAGGGAGAGGCAAATAGAGTGAGACAGGGGGAGAGAGGGTGGGGAAGAGAGAGAAGGAGAGGAGGAGGGAGATAGACACAGAATGGAAGGTGGAGAGAGAGGGAAGAAGAAAGAGTCTCACAGAGACAAATACAGACATAGAGGTTAGATCTAGAAAGTCATGAATATCTTATCTTTTCACTAAAATAGATGCATTGATTTCAATGTAGTTGTTGATTTCTAATCCTATTTGATCACATGCACTATATGCATTGATTTCAATGTAGATGTGGATTTATAATTCTATTTAATACCTTACACTAGATGCATTGATTTCAGTGTTGATGTTGATTTCTACTCCTATTTGATTGCTTGCACATGATGCATTGGTTTCAGTGTAGATATTGATTTCTAATCCTATTTGATCGCTTGCACTAGATGTATTTATTTCAGTGTAGATGTCGATTTTTAATCATATTTAATACCTTACACTAGATGCATTGATTTCAGCATAGATGTTGATTTGTACTCATATTTGATTGCTTGCATTAGATGCATTGGTTTTAGTGTAGATATTGATTTATAATCCTATTTGATTGCTTGCACTAGATGCATTGATTTCAATTTAGATGTTGATTTCTAATCCTATTTGATTGTTTGCATTAGATGCATTGATTTTAGTGTAGATGTTGATTTCTGAGTTGATGCAACAAGATGTATGATGTACATTAATTTCAAAGTAATTAGATTTATAGTGTGCATTGATTTCAGTGTAAGCACATCTCTACCTCCTCCATCTATATCTCTATCTCTTGTTGTCTCTCCTTCTATATCTCTCTATCTCAACCCCTAAACATACACACTCTCTCTCCATATCTATATATATCTCTCTCTCCCTCCCTTCCTTTCCCCTCCCTCTCTCTCTTCCCCTTCCCTCTCTCTAACATTTCTCTATCCATATCCATATCTCTTCCTCCCTCCCTGTCTCTGCCTCTCTCTTCTTACCTCTCCCCCCATCTATATCTCTATCTCCCCTTGTCTCTCCTTCTCACCCCCAAAACATACACACTCTCTCTGTTTAAGCACATAAAAATTATTCAGTGGTAAATACAATACTTGAATTTTCATCCTTAGTTGGGTACATTCTTATTATTCCTGTTTTCCATCATTCAACATTGTTAATTACTTTGCATTCAAACCCAGTAATAGAAAATAACTACCATTGAAAATTATTTGGGGTTTAACACTCCATAAGTCACAATGGTTGACTTTGGAGAAAACTACTATTAATATTAGAGAGCAATAGAGACAAGGTATGTTGTTTACTATAGGAGCTCGAGTTAAATATTTGAATGGCCTATGATTCCAACTACTCTTTTCATATGATCGATATGAGAAAATGGAAAAAAATAGTTTTAGATTGATTGTAATGAAGATTGTTTGTAATTGACTATATTCTTAGTATTCACATTTTCTATTTATCAAAATTGTTACATTGACACTTTGCACTCAAAATTTGTATTTCATCATTTTTCATCATTCAAGTTAGTAATAGTCTCTCTCATGTCAACAAATTCAGGTAAATAAGAAAATTTTAAATTAAATTGACCATATTAATCTTAGACATGTTTAGCATATTTAAAATTATCAAAATAATTAGATGTTCAACAAATTTTGTATGACTGCACACGACTGAAACCAACCTAGATCCATCTTAACACCAGATCTATCAAGCACCGAGAGGGATCAAATCTCTCGAGGTGTGCTTCATAAAAGTAATGTCGCATATGCTCTGCATATTTAATTAATTGTTCATATGATCTAATATAATTAAGTAAAAAAAATGTAAAATATTTATAAAATTGTCGCAATTCCATCACCGGAAATTTAGGGAAACCCTTGAGATTGAAAAAAGGTCGAACAATCTCAATAGAGAAGATGGCTGGAAGATTAGTAGTTGTTGGGTCCCAGCCCTCTTCTCCTAGTCGTTTTCTCCCTTGGGATTTTATTTATTTATTAATATTTATTTATTTATTTTTTGTCTAAATTCTTGAATTTTCTTCTTCTTCCTTTTTTCTTTCTTTTTTCTTTTTTCTAATACTGACTATCAAATTAAAATTAATATTTTTATTTGATTTGATTTTATTATATTTATTTATTTAATTTGTTTATATATATATATATATATATATATATATATATATTATATATATTTTAATTTTTTATTTTTTTTTATATTTATTTAAACGCTTATATATATATATATATATATATATATATATATATATTAATTAATTTTTTTTTCAACTATTTTTTACCCCTTAATAAACTATTAATTAATATTGTAATTTCTCTTCGACTTCGAACTTAAAACTAATCCATTTATTTTCATAAATATATGTCCTTTAAGCTTATGATAGAATTAACTATATTCTATTTTAACTTTTACAACTAACTAATATTTATAAACTATTAGATAACTAATTAATTCTTTCATGTATTTACTTAATTTAAATTAAGAATTAAATGCCCCTTTAACTTATATTTGATTTAAAACGTAATTAACTTATTTCTATTACGTGAATTATTTTATGATTAGAATATATTAACTTGCTTATTCTAACATATATTTATAATTATAAAATTATTCATTTATATTTATAAGGAAATTAATAATTGATTTTGCTTATTTAGTCAATTATGCCCTTCATAGTCTAGCTAGCAGTTTCCTGGTCAAATCTAGCTGTTATCTTTTTAGCCATTACTTGATCTGGAAATTTGGTCATGGATATTCTCCCTGATCTATTTATATTGCATAGCAAGTTCTCCTCATTCAACTTGCCCTGACCATGAACCACACTAGTTGGAAATTTGGTCATGGATATTCTCCTGATCTATTTATATTGCATAGCAAGTTCTGCTCATTCAACTTGTTCTGACCATGAACCACACTAGTTGGAAATTTGGTCATGGATATTCTCCCTGATCTATTTATATTGCATAGCAAGTTCTGCTCATTCAACTTGTCAACTTGTCCTGAAACCCCGACGACTAACTTGTCAACTTATCTCTATGTGATTTTTCGCTGAAGATTCTTCTCAAAATTGATATGGATCACAGAAGCCTAAATTCATTAAAGAAATTGATATCCCTACAAAAAAAAATTGATTAGATATATATATTCTATTTTTTTAAATTTAAAATATTTAAAAAATACATATTTTCAATCGTTAAATCTCCTAGAAATATAAATATTAATTTATGATCGGTTTTTATGATCAGTTATTAATTACCAATAGTTCCGGCCTAGAACCACTTATAAAATTAAAATTTCTATGATGTAAAATAAACCCATACAAAGCAAAATTTCTATGATGTAAAATAAACCCATACAAAACGATTGATCTAATCTCATGAATTACTTTAAAATAATTATATCTTTTTAAATGGATGATCTATTATTCCCTTTATTAAGGTTCGTGAGCACGCACGCGCGCCCAGTTCTGCAGCATAGATGGTACTGTTCCACAGGTCTGCTATGAGACCAGTAAGGTTTAATGAGTAAACTTCTGTATATTTTTGCAGTGAGGCCAAGTAATCCATTTCAGGTATGGACTTGCACACTGTTACAGGCTACGGGAGGATGGCAGAAGCATCGGAGAACTTTGATTTGAAAGAGCTCATCGCCATTCATAACGAGGCCGTCGCCGATGAGAAGTTGAAACAGAAAACTGTCCTCTCACACACTATTGCAAATATTATATCGCATAATCTCATCGAGATATTGCAGCAGGCGACTAGTACTTCATCAACCATTCGAACAGAGATTGAGGATACTGCCCAGCAAGTCTTGGAGCAAATGAAATCTCCTAAAGATACAGAAGAATATGATCTCCCTGGGCATGATTTATTTGACAAGAAGACCGAGGCAGATAATCTCAGGGTGCTGCTGCAAAAATCACTTGGAAAAACTATTGAAAACTTTCTCAGGCAAGACTTGCAGCAGAAGGTAGCTGCAATACAGGAATCTCTCAAAAGAATTGAAGATGATATGTCTTGTGTGCCTTTTGAAGATTTTCTTGATACCTTAATCCCCCATGATTACACTGAGCATGGTATCACGCAAAAGCACCTTCTGCAAGAGCCTTTATCAGCTTCGACCCCACAATATGTGCGAATATGGATGGATCGATTGACAGAGGGTGAGATCCAGATGGGAAAAGAATTGTATGGAACCCTGTGTGTCGATTGCCTTTTATTAGTGGACAAGGTCTTTACAGTTCTTGACGATGGAGAGAATCGAGGAGTGGTCTTATCGATAGATATAACCAGGTCACCTGATTTTGCTTATAATTATTCCACTCAATCACAACAGCACAAATTTCCTTGCGGATTGAAGCTGGCCATCAGAAATCCTCATCTGATGCGCACAAAGAATGGCTGCCTCTGCATTTGGATTGATAACCTAGGTTTCCTCGTCCCTGTGCCTTCCATTCCTCGAGCACCTGCCGCGGCTGATTTGTTAATGGAAGGAATAAGGGGTTCTGAAATTGGAGACATGGACACAGCTATTCACTTGTTCACTCGCGCCCTAAATTCACTTCGAAACACCTCTGATAATGATTCTGAAATTATGAAAGATTTGTTCGAATTGCATTTTCGTCGTGCAAATGCATACATCAAGAAAATGCGCTACACAAATGCTTTGGCAGATGCCCTGTTCCTGCAGAGAAATGGAGATGCCCGTCACCAGATCCTCATAGCTCAGTTACTTGAGGTTACTGGGAATTATGAAGAAGCTTACCTGCTTTGGAAATTGCTATTTGACAAAGGTCATCTTGATTTAGATCGCCATCGTCCTGACATGGAGAGATGCAGAGATCTTTACATACTGAAACTCCGCCAGCGATTCAAGCGGTATCTTTCTATGCCGGAAATGGTGGCCGGGTCGAGCTTTGTAGGGCCGATCGAGATTAGGGTTTCAGATGAATCTTCCAAAAGCGAGCGGGGATTGTTTATTACACAGGATTGCATGGCAGGGGAACTGATTCTTGTGTGTGATCCCGTTGTGGACACAATGAAAGAAGATGAGATCCATGTCGGGCTGCATCGATTGGATGCCCCTACAGACGAAGAAGCTCAAGAATTATGTCACAAACTCGTGGTTGAGGTGAATCGATCCGAAGTTTTACGAAAACGAATCCGGACTCTTTTCTCAGCTGGGAGTTCTGCCCCTGATATACATTTGTATTGGCCTGAAAAATATGAAGAAAAAAGATCAGAAACAGATTTACGGGAGGAGATCGAGGGATGGCCAGGAGATGAATTAGTGCTACAATATTGCGTGAAACTGTATGCTACAGGCGTGCAGTACCCTGACAAAAATGAACCTTCAGAGGCCAAGATTTTCTGTGGCCTTTATCTGCTTCCAGGGTTCATTAACCACTCTTGCATTCCAACTGCATCAAGATTCTATGTTGGGAAATCCATGTTCGTGATTGCAGCGAGGGATATGAAAGCCGGCGAGGAGATCACTCTTTCTTATGTCTGCGCAATTCATTCTGTTTGGGAAAGAGAGGGCATGCTGAGTGAATGGGGAATCGACGATTGTCACTGTAACAGATGCAAATTCGAACATGGCATCTCAGATTTACAAGACGCTTGTGGAACGAACATGTATGAAACATCTCAGAAAATTACATCCTTATCTTCTCTGGAAGATTTCTATGAAAGATCCAGACGCCTAGTTAAGCGTTTCGAGATTCTGCTGGAATCTATGAGGTATATAACGCCTATGGAAAGGGAATGGCTTGTTGCGTCACACCAGCACAGTCTTTTAAGTGGTACAAACCCAAAATTGTACAAGTCCACTGGAGAACTTAAGTCATATTGTAAAGAAGCTACAGCAGATTACATCCAAGATGATAATATACGGGGAAGACTGCAGGTGCTGCAGGCAATTCAAGCTACAGTGCCTGGACATCCATACATTGTTCAGATGTTGGTGAGGGAAGCTGAACTGATTTACGCCATAAACGATGAATTGGGGAGCTTGGAGCTAATTGATAGCACTTTGAATATGGCTAGAAATGCAACTTCTACGGTTTATGGATATCAAGAAAATGTGAATGAAGTGATTAGGGGGATATCAATATGTAACAGAAAGATTAGAATACAAATCATAGAGGGATTTGGACTTGGAGCTTCCCACCAGAATGCTGAGCAGCATCAACCAGATTTTCCTTCCCACAAGGACATGCAGATTGAAAGTAGCAGCAACCAGGCTAGAAAAGGAAACAAAAAGGGTAAGAGTAAGAAAAAACAAAGCAAAAAGAAGCAGAAGAAGCATTAAATATCAGGCTATCATTGATTTGGCCATTGAAATCAAAATCAGCTTGTTTGTATATTACAGAAGATTTATATTTGACCAATGATATATCAATTCGATATAATGTACATGAAATGTTTACCAGGTTGTTTTATTTTGTAAGAAATTCAAGTACGTGAAGATTTCTTCTTGGTACACTGTCCAGCTCAGCCTAATGGGAATTTAAATCTTACAATTGTAGTTGAAGCATCACGTGTAACAGCCTAAAATTTGTACTTGAAGTATTACTTCTAACCACCTAAAACTCAGCTACAACTGTTATATTTTAGATGATAATCTCAACGGTATATTTTAGATGATAATAATCTCGTAGGTTTTTGATAGGGATTTTGGTGGTGTTGGTTTTTCTTTTTTCCTTTTTCTTTTTTAGAGAGTAAAATATTTGTTTTCTTATTTGTAAAATAAGATTTAATTTCCGATTTAAAATAATGTTTAATTTAAAAAGTAGATTCATTCATAAATGGTTGATCATTTTTTATTGAAATTTAGGAAAATCAGTAATCGATTTGTATATTGATTTTATTAGTTTAGCATTGATCAATGCAAATTATAATATTTAAATTTGAAAAAGAAATATTTATTTTTCAAACATTTAATTGGACTATAACTTTGAAGCTCTTATTGCAACCTTTGTCTCATTTGCAATATTAATGCCATGATTTCTAAATACTTGTGCAATTATTTTTTATTGTAATAATCTTCATAAGGAAAATCTCCAAAAATTAAAATCCCTAAATAACTTATACTCACTTATATAACCATCTGTTACTGGCCACCACAGGAACAAGATGGAAATAAATATCCCTACTCAGACATACTTCCTACCATTATTTATGTTTTCTTCAATGCAAGTCTTCATCCCTTAGAAGGCAATTAAAGGATGAAGACTCTTCATCTTTGAACATAAACAATTTTGTTTATTTTATATGTGTTTTTAAGGATATACAAAATAATAATATTTTGTTCATACATTTAAAATAATATGACAAACGAAAGTAGTTTCCTCAAACAAATAAATTCAGCATGTATACTACATGACTTGAGGTAGTTACGCCCAACTACTCTTACATGTTTAGAATCTAAATGGTTTCCCTAACAGTTTGGATGTAGTTTTGTCTGTTTGTTTTCACTGTTGAATTGCAGTTAATGTCATTATCACTTTTTGTCTTTTTTATTTTCATTGTTAAATTGCAGTTAATGTCATTATCACTGCAAGTATTACTAGCAATTGCCCCTAAAGGTGCAAAGATACATCGAAGGAATAGAACATGCCTATGATGTTACTGCAAAAATATTGCAGCAAAGGAAAGATAACAACCTAAAGGGTGGAGGATGGGAATGAGGAAATGTATTCAGGCTTGCAACAATCTCACACTTGTGTCGATGTCTATATATATTATATCCAAGCTATAACATGCAGGGTAATGAGGAGAAACATTAGTCTTTAGATATCTAATTAGTCTATAGGGCCTTGGAGAGACGGTGATTCGGTGGGTTGTTAAGGCACTCCTAGATGCCAGAAAAGTAAAGGGAGGTTTGGGAGTCTCACCCAAAATGGCATTGTTGTAACCACCATATTTGTAGCATCAAATTTTGACAACCATCAAGTGATGAAAATCCCTTCTCTACGCCAGAACCATGACCCTTCATTTAGGACAAACTTCGGCTCTTTCTGAGTATCAAATTCAGCAATGAGAAATCCTTTTGACCACAAATATAGGTCATAGTTTGATGTCCAAGTGGAAAAAATCCATTGATGTAATGCATCATATTTTGGCCAAAAGCCATTGAACCTGCAAACAAGGGCATTTGATTAGAGAGCAGTGAGGAGAGAGTTTACCTCACGAATGTTTAATTGCATGACTAGAACCTGTTCCATTTGCTCTATGATATAGAGACCTGGAATATTTTGGATATGTTCAAGAGAGTTGGAGGCCTTCCCCTTCAATGCATCTTTCAAAGAGACAATTACTCTAGGATGGATGGAACCCAAAGCTCCACCTCTCAGTCTTAGATTCAATGTGATAATAACATTCCTCCAGATACCATAGTCCTTCATCTGGAATGGGTTATGTAGCATTTTACCCTAAAAAATTAGGCATTGAGGAGATGCACAAATGCCTAAACTATTTTAAATTTTGCACCAAGTATATTTCCTTAATCCAGAGGAGTGTGGAATTTCCACTAAGGTTTTTCATGAATATCTGAAAAGGGGTATCTTTTGTATCTGTCTGAACAACAACAAAGACAAAGCTTGGAAAATGTGTGGAGGCGACATCCCTAAGCATAGATACCCTCACCACAACAACTTGCTCAGCATAATGGATAGAGCATGCATACCAAAACAAAAAAATAGGCGAGAGGAAAACATTCAGATAACCTGTCAACTTCTCCCTCCACAACCCCAATAGCTGAGAGAAGGCATCTTCATAAAAAAGGATTGAACATTTATTTGTCATTTGCACATAAAAATTATGTAGGGAATGGGCCATGGCAGAGGAAAAGTCCTCAGAGCCAGGGCCACCAATCGCTACAGGGTCAAATAAAGCACATGAGCAAATATTATTTCGGGAGGACACCTCCAAAGGAAGTCAAAACCGACCACGTCCAGAGCAAAACACTAGATTGAGCATGTGTTCCCTAAGCCATTGGCCGCCATGAGCCCCAGAGACGAACCAGAACGCAACAACGACACAGTTTGCATTGCAGAACAAACAAAACCTAGTGCTCCTCATTTCCCCCTCATTTTTTTTATATGAGTATAAAGTATATTTAATTAAAAAAATGATATACATTTCTTTTAAGCAAAGAGATATTTATAATTTTTATTTTATTTTAATATTTTACGAAAATATTTAATAAACTTGAATTTAATTAATTTACTTTTAATGATATAGATTATTATATAAATTTTAATTTTAATAGGACACACATATAGAGAGTAAGTTTAATTTGTTTTTTGTAAAAATTAAATTTAGGTATATAAAATATAGATATTTTTATGACTGTAAAATAAATTTAGTTGATAATAATAATAAAGATTATATATAAAAATGATATTTAAATTTTAAATATTTTTAATTACTATTTAATATTTCAATTTAATTGAATTCATTTTTATATTAAAAAAAAACATTTATCAATTTTTATTTATTTATTTTCCACTCACACTCGAATTCAAATTCAACATGGTTTGATTTTATTTCTTTTTTTCCCAAGAAAAAAATTGTAATTTCCATTATCAAATTGAAAATTACATGTTGTATCAGCTGCATAAAGGTTATGCATATATCAGAGATGGACCAAGCCATCTATCCAGAGTCAGATCATAGTTCATACATAAAATGTCCATAAATATATACATAAAAAGCTAGATAATATAAACATGTAAAGCATAATATCAGTCAAATGTATCTATCAAAAAACAGTCGAAGGATCATGGTAGATCATTTGGCACATCTCCTCCTGCGTGCTCGATAAATGGCCTGTGATAGAACTGGTACAATTCTTGATCCTGTTGTTCTTGTATTATCCACTGACCCCTGGGTTGTTGCGTGGCTTCCTTGGAAAGGCAGTCAGAAATCTGGTTCCTTTCCTTGTATATGTGCGAGCAGACAATAAAATCAAAATGTGATTTTAGAGTAGTAACCTCATCCAGTAATCCCCTGAGTGTGTGCACGTGACAATGAGATGTAGAGTTGAACCAATTGATGACAATTTTTGAGTCCCCAAAGATCTGAATCTTGTTGCAATTTTTCTCAAGTGAAAAAATGAGTAGGTGTCTGAGACTGTTTAATTCTACAAAGTTGTTTGTGCCCTGCCCTAATCCCATTTTGAGCTTGTAATAATGTATGTCTGAGATGTATAGGATTGCTCCGCCTCCACAACCAGTTTCTTGGGTTGATCCATCAAAATAAGCCCATGGGTATGTTCTATCAATAGCTTCTGGTGTTATAGTACGGGTCTGTTTTGATGGTTGTTCCTCAGGTATTAACTGATATAGTGCTTCAATGTTGTTGCAAATAGATTTCCACTGAATGAGGGAGTCCTAGAATATGATCTGATTCTAAGCCAGCCAGATACCCCAACATACAAGAAGGGGGAGGTTGCAGATTTTTTGTGATGATGTTGAGGTCCACCATGTCTGCCAAGCTGAGGTGAGTTGTACCCCATGCCATCTGATGTTGATGTCAAGGGAGATATAAATCTGATTCCACACTTGTTTGGTTGTTGGGCAATGTAGGAAGAGATGGTCTATGTCTTCAACATGTTCCTTGCATAGGCAGCATCGAGATGGGTCGTGTATAGCTCAGCGATTAAGGTTATCATCAGTAGGTACTTTATTTGATAATAAGCACCACATGAACAACCGAGATTTAGGAGGTGCCTTGAGTTTCCAAAGGGGTCGCCACCACCATTCAGCCTCAACTGGTTCCTATTCCATAATAAGGAAGGTATATCCATCCTTGGGAGTATAATGACCACGAGGAGATGCAACCCATATGATTTCATCCTCGCAGTCAGTTATTCTGACAAGTGACTCATCAAGTGCCCCAATATATCAGATCCAATCATTTCTCCATATATATGGTATCATGAGGTCTTGGGCCGATTTCCAAGCCTGTGAGAGCCATGTAGTGTTTCTCCCATCTGCAATTTGGGAGAGCTGTGTGATACCAACAAATTCGAGAGTCTGCCTGAGCTCCAGCGGTAGTATGTGTGCATTCCCACAACCTGACCATGCATCAATTCTTATGCGTACTAGTTCACCAGTACCAATACGCCATGTCAGTCCTCTTTTTATGACCGATATGGATTGAGTAATAGCTCTCCATATGATGGAGGAACCAGTTCTACCCCTGATCAGGCTGTGAATCCATTCCATAATGGTAAGAGGGTATATATTTGTGATAAACAACTTCTTTCCATAAGCTGTCTGATGTTATTATCTGCCAGCCCAGTTTTGCTGCAAGAGCCGTTGCAAATTTATGCAAATCCTTGATGCCCCAGCCTCCCCATTTTTTGGGCTTTCCAATTCTCTCCCATTTCACCCAGGAAAAGGTCCTGCCATCATGCTTCCCTCTCCATAAGAATCTATGACAGATTTGTTGTATTATGTTGGTGATACCTTTAGGGATCCAGGTCAGAGCCATCCAATATACTGGTATAGCCTCTAGTACTGATTTGATTAGCACTAATATGCCAGCTCTAGATAGCCATCTCTGCTGCCAAATGTTGATGTGACCTTCAATTTTTGCAATGAGCCAAGTCCAGTCCACAATATGGTAATCATTTGGTTTGAGTCTGAAACCAAGGTACTTGAGGCCATCCTCAATGTCTAGTCATGTGAATTGAAATTGTTGTAGAGAAGATCTTTGTTCATTTAGTGAACAACATACAGGCATAATGGTAGATTTGATGAAATTAGGCATCATTCTTGTAGCTTTACAAAACAAGGACAGAATATGCTTGAAACAAGTTGTGTCCCGAATGGATCCATCTAAGAATATTAGTACATCATCAACAAATAAAAGATGCGTAAGATAGGATACATCTGTCATTTTGACCCCACTTAATGACCCGGATGCTCGGGCATTGGATATGAGCCTACTTAATCCTTCCATGATCAGGAGGAATAGAAGGGGTGATAATGGACACCCTTGTCTGAGGCCACGCTCAACATGGAAAAAATTGGATGCAGCCCCATTGATAAGAATGCTATATGATGCAGAAGTGAAGCAACACATGATCCATTTTATGAAAGAGTGAGGAAAGCCAATGTGGGTAAGAATAAGTTGAAGGTATGTCCAACATGCTCTGTCAAAGGCTTTAGAAAGGTCAATCTTAAGAATGATGCTTTTAAGGTTCTTGAGTTTAATGGAGTGTAGGCCTTCTTGAGTAGTACCAATGGCTTCATGGATTTGTCTATGATTGAGGAATGCAAATTGTTCCTTGGATATATGCTTGGATAAGATGGGCTTGATGCAGATAACAATGATTTTGGATATGATTTTGTATATGCAGTTGCATAAGGATATAGGTCGATAGTCATCAAATGTCTGGGGGTTATCAACCTTGGGGATGAGTGCTATAAATGTAGAGTTGAACCCTTTGTACATCTTCCCAGACAGTCTACATTCCTCGATTTCCATCAAGAGATCTTTTCCAATAAAGTCAAAAAGGTAAGATAAAATTCAATAGGCCATCCATCTAGTCCAGGGATTTTGTATTTTTTGAACCACTTCAGTACAACTTCAATTTCCCCCAGCGAGACCAGTTTGTTCAAGTTCTCCACATCCTCCTCATTCACAAATCGAGGCATTGTCCTGGCAATGCAGAGAACTTCTGCTATGGTAGCTTCTCGTGGGGATCTGAACATTTGGGAGAAGTGTCTAGTGCCCATGTCCGCAAGCTGACTAAAAGTGTTGGCCTCCCTGCCATTTTGATCCCTTAATTTCCAAATTGTGTTGATTAATTTCCTCCCCCTGGCACATTGCTAGAAGAATTTAGTATTTTCATCCCTGGCCTGTAGCCAAATGGATCTTCTCTTTAATCTCCAAGTCTTCTCTTTCTATCTTAAGAGTTTAATCTTTTATGCTTCCAAACTAATAAGTTGATTCTTCCTTTCAATGGATATATAACCTAAATTGCTTGTGTCCTCCATCTCAACAATTTCAGCTTCAATCTTCAGTAGAGTAGCATCATCTCTTTTATTTTTTCCTTTTGCCCATAAAATGGTCTTATGCTTGATCTGAGACAAATTGCTAGATATGACTGCGATCGATGAAGAGTTGGTATCTTGGCAACAGTGGGTCCATGATTCCTTTACAATATTATGCAATTCAGTCTCCTCAAGCCAAGTTGAGTTGAATTTAAAAGGAGTATTTGGCTTACAATTTGAGTTCTTGACTTCAAAAAAAATTTGGGAAGTGATCAAAAATACCCCCAGATCCCACCCACTGTCTTATTCTGTCCAATCGATCCACCAGTTGCACTTTAATGATAAATTGGTCCAATATTCGGGCTAGTGCATCCTCCCCAATTCTCCTATTGCGCCAAGTAGGCTGAATTTTGGCCATGTCTATATTCAGGAGACTATGTGAGTCCAATAGGTGCTCAAAATATTTAGTCAGGGGGCCAGTCTGAGCTCGTGAGCCCCATGATTCAGCATGTCCCAATGAGAAGTTCAGATCTCCACCAATGATGATATTGTCCTTATTCATAAATGATGAAGTCATCAGTTTATCCCAGAAGCCCACACGGTTATGACATGGCCCATATATATTTATCAAGCGGAGTGGGGTGTCAAGTTCAATAGATGTGATGTTTTCTCCCAATACTCCTTCACATCCCCAAATGTTTTCAGTCTTAATAGTTTTGTTATTGAAACCAATGGCACATCCCCCTGATCGTCCTCTCACATCAAGGGTATGAAAGGTCCATCCAGGTAGGATGGATGTCAGAATGGTGTTGATTGCATCTCCCTCTCCCAATGTCTCTTGTAGGAATAATACATCTATCCTTTCAGATTCAAATAGTCTCTTGAGGGCCAATTTTTTGTTTGGGTTGGCCAAACCCCTACAGTTGAAAGATAGGCACTTCATGGGGTAACCAATTCAAGGTTTCCTTATGCTCTAAGAACCTGGTCAATGGAGTTTTGTATGCCAATTGCCAACTCAATCCCTACACTTTCGATGGCCTTAGATATATAGGATTTCCTTCCCCTGGGGATTTTCTGAGGTTTTGGGGGGGGGGGGGGTCATCACCCAAGCCGAAGGTAAGTTGGGGATTGTGGTGGGCAAGGGATCATACATTATATCTGTGCTGGGAGCTATTACCTGATGACTCATCCCATTTAGTATGTGAGGAGGGGTCACCCTCAATAGTAGTAGGATTAGTGGCTAGGTTGGTGAGGGATGTAGCAATAGGACAAGTGATAGGACTCAAATTGCGTGCAGATAGACCAAAACCTGATGCAACAAGTGATAAATTGGCATATACAGAATTAAAAACATGACAAGATATGGGAGGAGAGGATGTGAGTGTACCCGGAATCAGACCAGTTCCAGAGGAGTGAGATCTTGTGACCCTTGCAGAAGGAGGCTGAGCAGCCGATTGTTGAGGAGTCTTCCTAGTATCCCTCCATCGTCTCGGGGGTTCTATTGATGCATTCTGTGTAGGAGTCGATCAAATATCCAATTGAGTTTGCGTGCCTGTTTTCATTTGTCTCTTAGGAGACTCGATATTTACAGATGTGAGAAACGAGAAATCCTTTTACAAATGTCCGACTTCATGACAGCACCTGCACCGGAATGGTACCCCCTCATAATCTAGGATCTACCATCTGATGAACTCCCTATATTGCAAGCAGAGACTTTCCACGAGTCCTTCTCTAGTATCTAGCTGTACCAGAATTATAGCGTGACGATGCTTCCAGATTCAACGTATGATATGTCATGATATAGGTATACCCCTAGACCCTCCCCAATACACCTGAATACATCCTCCGACCAGAATTGCAGAGGTAGTCCTGGTAATCGAACCCATATTGGTCCCGCCCCCAATTTTTATTTATCAGGATCAAAAAGTGGCGACCATCGCTTAAGCAGAACCAGTGTCATTTGAATGTGCCAGTACTTGGACAACACCCAATTTTCCTGGCCGGGGTTTGCGAAAATGAGAGTGAACCATCCGCGTGTCATGGTAAGGACGACCGTTAGTTGATCTGGGATGTGTCCCCATATTTCCATAATCCATCGTTTTAACCTTGTCATGGAATAGCTTTGGCCTCTGACTCTACCGAAAAACACTGTGCTCTCATTGTTTGTTGCCTGCGCCATGCTTATGCCTTCTCCAAATACTAGCAGTCGTCCACGCTCCCACACCTTAGTACACTTTGATTTTTTTCTGCCCGTCCTATGGGGGTGATTTATCGGGGAATGTTCAGGTGCCTCTGGCTGGTTATCATCTGAGTCATATACCCTATTTTCTTCTTGGGTCGGTATTTGTTGAGATATGCCCTCGAAACATTTAGAGGTTCAAACTGTGTGTTGTGGGTGATTAACCCTTGGGACAACCCTTGGGTTTCCAGATATGTTAAGCCCTAGGTTATCAAGGCCAAATCTAGCTGCTTCGTGACCGAGTAAACCCCCAGCTGCCACGAATGTTTCTCTAGGTCCAGATGTTTGATATGCAGTCTGTTCGAATTCCCAATATTGTAGCTCGGAAGGAGACGATATCTTGAGTACTAGTTGAGGTTGGTCTTCCTGTAGAGTGAAATCGAAAGCCAAAGCTATTGCAAGGTTCGGTTGCACAAACCCTATTTTGTTGAGAGTGGACACATCACCCTCCATATCAATTTTATATGCCCCAACCTGGTCATCCAGTTCACGGGGGTTCTCTAGTGATAGCCTGGCTAGACGCTGAGGTGGATCATCTGTCCATATTGGCATTAAATCCATATGAAGAGTAGTCAACTAGCTCTTCCTCCATAATAATGGTGTTTGATAATGATTGTTGTTGTTTCAATGAAAGTGTTCAGTAATGGTTGTTGCCTCCTACCAACAAGTTCCTTGCCCAGAGGATATTCTCTACTGCCCTATGATCGGTCGATTGCTCCTTCACCGTGTGCTCCCTGCCGCACCTGTTCCAAAAAAAACTAACCCAATCCGAGCCTGTCGGGAGCCCTAAAGTCATCGGTTTGTAACAGTTTTGTCACCATTTTTGTCTGGTTGCCTCTATCATTCCTAGGTTTCTGCCGCGTTCCTAGGGTTTTTCCACCACCAATAAGGCCTTTTCTTTGATTTTTTTCACTTTAAAGCTTTTCCTCATTAAGTGAACAAAGTTAGTTTTTGGTACAATATTTTCTGCCACTCGTCCTGGTCCACTTAAAGAGCACAAAAGCTCTCTTATGAAGTTGCCTGGAGAAAAAATAAACCACCCACTCTAACACTAACCCAACTACGTGCAAGCAGGATCCTTCAAAGAAATAGTTTGCTTTTCAAATTAGTGGCCCACATTTATGAGTTTTTTGACTTAGTGTTCTACATTTATGTGTACTTTTGTTTCAATGTAAACATCTATAAAACTTAGGTGGACCATAAAAGTTTGCTTTTCGAATTAGTGGCCCACATTTATGGGCTTTTTGACTTAGTGGTCTAAATTTATGTGAACTTTTATTTCAATGTAAACATCTATAAAACTTAGGTGGACCATAAAAGTAAATATAATAGTTTTATGTCGAACATTGTGTTTGATTTGCTAAATTTGTCTACCATTAAATTAGCCTCAACTATCTAACACACTGGCCGTCATAATAAACACAAAAATATTTTTTTTCCTTCCAATATATTTGAGAAATGATGTCACTTACTATTTATAGAACGACAACAAATAACCATCCTGCCCATGGGCCATAAATGAATGGGTTTGTATATCCCCATCGTTGGATAACTGGCCTGCCAAAATCCAGTGGTGGGTGCATTTATGGCCCATTGGCAAGCTGGTTATTTTTCAGCCTTATAGAATTTCTCTTACTCCCCATTTTTCATTATGACTATATTTGTGATAAAAAACGCACATGTTTGAGTAAATTTGATTGTAATTGGGCAACTTTATGTTATCCAAGATTTTGAGAATATTTAATAATGATTATAAGAGGGTCAATTGTTTGATTTCTCTTAACAGTAAGAATTCTAGATATCCTTGGAATTTAGTAATTATGTGAAAAAGTTAGTTTTATTTATAAAAGAGAAATTTACCAATAAAACTACTTAAAATGACAGGTTTTCAAAATAAACTTACTAAAATTGTCGAAGTTTTGACCTCTTGATAAACAAAACAAGGCTACCTCTAAATAAAGTGATTTGAGTATTGTCTATCAAATTTAGCCTCTCCATTTTCATATTTTGTACTTATTATTGAAGATTTTAGGTTTAAAAGTTTCTTCCACCACAAGTTTGGATTAAATATTTTTGGGAGAACAAGTTTGTTTTTTTTTGTTTTTCTATGCCAGAATAAGAATTTTTGGAGTAATAGTAATTTAGAAACATCATTTTCCACTATTAAACCAAGTACAACTATGTATTTTACAAATAACATAAACATGTCAGTTACGTTATGTATCCACCACTGAAGAAACAAATTGTTCACCAAACCACTATACTAAAATCCTTTGACTTTTTTTTCCTCAATAATTTTAAGTTACATTATTTTAAGCATCAAATTTGTTTATTTTAAATATTTATTTTAATTTTAAATTTAAAAAAAATTATCAAAATTTTGATTAATTTAAAATGAAATTATCTTTTAGAAATCCATATTTAATTAAATCAATAAAATCATAAACAATTAAAATTAGAATGAGTAGACATTTAACTAAATAAATAACATAGGAAGGGAAAGGAGGAACGAGATGACGGGCGACTGGGGTTAGGGCTTCAAAGCAGGTGCGTGACGTAGTTTACAGGGACAACGGAACTACCAGGTTTGAAGGGACCATTACAGATACCTCTGCAGCTACCTTAACTCGCCCATTAGCTATTTACGGCTCAGCATTTCGATTAGATTTTTTTACCCTAGACGGTTATCAGTCCTCCATCGACATTCCTACAAGCAGTTGTTAGCTAGGGATTTTGAAAGTTATGGAGGACATAGTTGATTATTCTGCGGATCCTACGGAGAACCAGCCCATTTGGACTCAGCCTAGGACCACTGAGGAAGATTTTTTCTCATTTGACCATGAACTTACAGTGGAAGTAGAAGCCCTCCCTACTTTCTCAAGGCCACGCATACCTTCCATCTCTCTGCCTAAAGAAGCCTCGGCTATTCAGGATTACACAAGCCCTCCTCTCTTACCAGGTTCCTTGACTGTTTCTGAGCACTTGCAAGATCCAGTTTTACAAACCCTAGGGCAGGGTTTGGGTTCAATACACTCTGCGGCGAGGCCAGACAAACCCTTGGAGGGATATCTTCCGGAGCAAGAAGTCCAGGCACCAACATTATCAGCTCCCTTGCACGTGGGGACTCCTCTTCCAGGCAATTTCATGGGCATTGGTATCATTTCAGGACATTTTGACAATATTAGGGCAAAAGGCCCTACGACAACAAGAGGTTCAATCACACATGTGACGGTACAAACTGGCAAAATGACTAAAGGCACAAGCAGCAAACACAAAGGGGCTTCCAAGAGGAAAAGGCATCTCCTACAGAGAAGCAGTGAAATCTTCCTTAAACTAACCGAGGACACACCGTTTCGTGAAGCAATGGATTCGGAAGAAAAAAGTACTAGTGGGACGCATGAGGGGAAGGCACTACAGTGTGGAGAGGCTGCAAAAATGGGCAATGGAAGTCTAGGGTCATCATTTGAGAGAACCCCCTAGGGTTCAAACCTTTGTCAAGGGTTGGTTTGCCCTGAGATTTAAATGTCTCGCTCACACAAACTGGGTCCTCTCCACTATTTGGCACATTGACCAGGCACCAGTCCTCCTTCGAAGGTGGATGCCGATGTTTGATCCTGAACAGGAGAGAGTGGAGGCTGTCACTTCTGGATAGAGCATATTTTCAGGCAGATTGGGGATGCTATGGGTTCTTACCTTACCTATGATGACACTTTTCTATCGACTGAAAGAATGGCTTATGCCAGGATTTTAGTGCACCTTGACCTCTCGGAAGGGCTACCTAAGTACATTAACATTCAATGGAGGAATGCTACGAGGAGGTAGATGCTGGACTATGAAGGGATACCCTTCAGATGTAGGCGCTGCCACAAGGTGGGGCACTTATTCAAAGACTGTCCACTGAATAGGTGGAACATCAGGAAGGATGCGAGACAGTCTACTCAAGAATCACAGGAGTAGGAGGCTCAGTCACATGGAGATCCTACAAGAGAGGAACAGCCTCAGGCTTCTGAAGACATGCTTAGGAATGCCACTCCACGTTCTGGAGGAACAACTGATTTATCGAGTCCTGATTTGAGGTCTTCGGAACCGACTTAGAGCAACCCAAGGAAGCGTGGTAGGCCACCTCATCGTCCTTCACCACCAGTTCCAGCTCCAGCCACGGCAGCCTCGGGTGACTCCAATACTTCGGGTATGAACTCCATTCACTTGACCCCCTCTCAATGCATTTCTGATATTATTATTAATACAATATCTGGGATGTCATTAGGACCGGGAACTGTAAATTCGATGGCGGCCCCTATTCAGATTTCATGTGTCATTGCTCCCCCTCACACTTCTTCCCCCCCACACCCCCCTCCCTTTTTTGTACCCCTCCTCCGGCGCTCTCAGCCTTCTTGACTGCTCCCTCTGAACCTAGATACAATACGCGTTCTCAAATGAAGAATTCGGTATAGGATCATGTCAGACTTGACATATTCCATCCCCCTCCCCCTCTTAAGGCTTCCCGCAGCCGTCCCTCTGGTGTTAAATGTGCACAAGCACAAGTGGATGACGATATTGCTTTGGGCAAACAATCCACTATTCCTGGGGTTCTTAGAGCCAGAATTGCCCCCTCTAAACCCCCTCCATGAAGATTTTATCCTTCAATTGCAGAGGGCTAGCTAGGCCCGATAAAAAACTAGCTCTTCATCGGTTAATCTCTGTCGACTCGCTGGATATTATCTTCCTACAAGAGACTTTAGGCTCCGCTGATGATATTACTCGCACTCTTGAGCATTCTCTTCCGGGATGGAAATTTTTGGGATTGGATGCCCAAGGCCGATCTGAAGGGCTCGCTTTGGGCATCAATTCTCGATCTATCAAGTCTATAAACAGCTGGGGAGGGGTTGGATTATTTAGGGGCCGATGTACACACAGCATAGCTAGGTATGCTAGTCATAATCATTAACATATACGAGCCTTGCTAGAATTGGCCTGAGTTCTGGGACCATCTTCTGAGATTGGATTTATTTTCGGTCAATAATTTGATTGTTGGAGGGGACCTTAATTTTTCCATAGGTCATTCAGAATCCTAGGGATAGCGTGCTCAGAGGGACTCCCTCTCGGAATACTTCTCATCCATTCTGGATTATCATCACCTGATTGATATTCCCACTGCAAAGATACAAGCCACATGGAGGAATAATCGAGTTGGTGAAAATGGCCTAGCTAGGAGACTGGATAGATTTTTAGTCAGAGAACAGGTTATGGATCTGGGATTCAACATCAGGCAATGGGTTGGCATGGGTGGGCTCTCAGACCATCTACCTATATATATGGAAATGGAAAGTGGTAGAGCTAGGCCGAAGGGTCCGTTTAAGTTCATCTCAACCTGGCTCAAGGAAGCTTTGTTTATCAGCATGGTGACTGATTTCTGGAAAGAAAACCCTCTAGGGGAGAGGGGAAATGTAACAATAGGATTTATCCATAACCTCACAGAGCTGAAGAAGATGTCCAAAATCTGGGCTCACCAAAAAAAATTACAAGATGATCAAACCCTGAGACAGATTGAACTCAAGTTGGCTGATTTTGAAAATGAGTTGGGTGGTCTATATAGCTCAGAGGATCATAAGAGTAAAATCACATCCCTCTACTCAACCCATGGTAAAATTCTCAAAGAAAGGGAAGACAAATGGAGATTGAGAAGTAGGGCTATCTGGATTCAGGAGGGGGATGATAATACAAAGTTTTATCAAAAGTTTGCCAATGGGAGGAAAGAAATAAACACCATCTGGCATATGCAGGATGAACAGGGAAGGACAACAAACACTTTCCCTCAGCTCGCTTCTCTGGCCAACTTTCACTTTAAAAAAGCCTACAGTGACCCCAGGGAAGCTAACTTGGCAAAAATTATCAGAGTGGCTCAACTTTTCCCCAGATTTGTGGAGCAAGAAGATGAAGACGAATTGATGTAAGAAGTAACATTAGAGGAGCTGGAGGCCACTTTGAAATGGTTTAACAAGGACAAAAGCCCAGGACCTGATGGTTGGTCCATCGAATTCTATTTGGATTTTTTTGATTTGATTGGATCGGATCTACTTCGAGTAGTTGAGGAGTCTAGAGCTTCGGGTCATTTGGAAGCTGCCATAACCTCCACATTTATTGCTCTCATTCCGAAGTCAGATAATCCGACCACTTTTGATGAATTCCATCCCATTTCACTTTGTAACTGCTTGTATAAGATTATCACCAAAGTTATAGCGAACAAATTGAAGCCAATATTATCCAAGCACATCTTGCCAGAACAATTTTCTTTCCTTTAGGACAGGCAAATCCATGAGGCGATTGGGACAACATAGGAAGTATTACACTCACTCCATAGCAAAAAAAGCAAAGGTATGATCATGAAGGTAGATTTATCTAAAGCATTTGACAGAGTGAATTGGTTATACTTACGAATGCTTTTAACTCATATTGGATTCCCTTTCAATTTTATAAAATGGATTATGGGATGCATCACCAACATCCCATTTAGTGTCCTGGTCAATGGGAGTGCATCTCCATTCTTTATTTCGGCTCGAGGACTACGGCAGGGTTGTCCCCTCTCACCACTCTTGTTTCCTCTAATCATGGAAGGGCTCAGCTGGATAATAAAAGAAGAACACAGGAGAGGAAGATTAAAGGGTAAAGATTGCACGCTCACCCACCTACTGTTTGTGGATGATGTGCTGATATTTCTCAATGGAAGCGTTGGAGATCTGACTATCATCAGAGATATATTTTCTTTATTTCAGATAGCCACAGGGATGATAATTAATGATGGAAAATCTACTTTGACGGCCACTGCCTGCTCACAACATGAAATTCATTATGCTCTCCACTGATTCCACTATGAACAAATTGGTCTGGAGCAGGGACTAAAATATTTGGGTTATAAGTTAAAGCCCATTGGATACTAGATAGCGGATTGGACTTGGCTCATTGCCAAGTTGGAAAAGAGACTCAGCATATGGTACCTCAGATTTTTATCTCGGGCTGGCCGACTCACACTCATCAAGAGTGTCCTGGAAGCAACCCCATTCTATTGGATGTCCCTAGCCTGGATTCCTAGAGGCATTTTGACAAGGATTCAAACACTCTGCTGCAGATTCTTATGGAGGAGTAGTCAACCGGGAAGAATCTTTGCATGGGCCAAATGGGATGCCCTCACCTGATCCGGATTTAAACAGGAACGCAACAAATTACAGAGATAACCATAAATACAGAGATGCGATAACCATATACACAAAGATGCAGCGGAAATAATCCTTCATTTCATTACTGTAAAATACTGAAATATGCTTACAACCAGAAATGGAAATAAACCAGCTAGGGCGATGATAGCTATCTCTGAGAAGAGATGTGCGGCTACATGCCTCTGAACTGTTCCGAACTGTGTTACAATGAGGCTCGAAGGCCTATTTATTGTTGAGAAACAATGGAAAACCCTTCACATCCCGAAACCTAACCCTAGAAGATGAAACGCCAAATTGTGGGCCCCGTTTGGGTAAATTGGTACATCAATTTCCCGGGGTCGTAACTTTGGCATACGATCTCCGTTTGACGCGCACGATAGCTCGTTAGAAAGATCTATCCGAGTACTACCACTTTGGGAGGCAACATGGGTCCATGGACCCATGTTTCCCCAGAATCCCAAAAAAACGTCGTTTAGGGCCTCAAAACGGCTCCGGAAGTTCAGGACCCGAAAAACTGCTAAAAATAGTAAATTGTGATACAATTTAGGAAACTGAAAAGACTGAAAGAGACAGTTGTGGGGGTCCAAATGGGTTGGTGGGTGGCCACCAACATCCACCTGGATCATTCCTCCCCCCTTAGGAAGCAATGGTCCCCATTGCGTTGAGTTCCTCCATCTGCTGAACTTGTCCTGCAATCTCTGATGTGTCCAGTGATGGTGGGAAGCATGGTCGACGATGGTCCACATTGAACACTCGGTGCAAGCGAAGGAATGGAGGAACGCTGTGCTTGAAAGCATTGTTTCCCGTAGCCTTGGTACCAGTGTAAGGACCATGTCGGAGTGGTCTGAGTTTCTGATGGGTTCTGGTAAGGCGTTCTCTCTGCATATGCAACCAGACTTTGTCGCCCACTTGAAGCTTGTGTGGTACCCCTGTGCGTGAGGAGAAGTTGTTCCTGTGTTCTGTCATGACCGTATCCCCTTGCTGCTGCTGCTGCGTGGAGGAACCCTTTGCAGGGGTCATGGATGTAGCAACGATCTTCCCCTTACTTTGGGAGTGAACCAGACAAATGAATTTCCTGGTCTGTGATATGAGCTTGCTGCCTTTCTTGGTAGTAATCAAAGATGTGGCGGTAGGTGGGGCTACCTCCGGTATCCTGTATAATGAATTATTCAAAGAAATAATGACAGCACGAGGCCTGGACTCATACACAACATGTCGCCTCCACAAGTATGGCTGGCCTAATAATACATCACAAACATCCAGAGGTGTAACATCACATAATACCTCGTCGGTGAAGGGCTTGATGTTGTAGGGAAGGCGGCACTGCTGGCGAACTTTGAGATCTCGTCCTTCATGAAGCCACCCGATACTGTATGGCTGCGGGTGTGGTGTAGTCGGTAGGCCCAACCGCTTCACGACCTCTGCTGAAACGAGGTTCTTTTGGCTGCCACTGTCGACAATGAATTGCAGCGGCGAACCCTTCACCCACATCTGTGAGTGGAAAAGACGCTCCCCTTCCTCTGGATCTGCAAGTTCATTCTTCTGGATCTTGGCAGTGGCAACAGTGGCACTGGGATCCGCATCAATGATCTGCTTCCCTTTGCCATTCCCCTTATCGGGTTCTGGCTCAGGGTCAGAACATGCATCTGATTCGGAAGCCTTCAACTCGGCCACCAATGACTGCTTGGTCCGACACTCACTTGTGTTATGAGTGGGACTCTTGTGGAACTCACACCACTTTCCCGTGTCCTTCTTCGGCTTCGTGGTGTTGTTCTTTTCTTGCGGCTTCGACGGGTTGTCTTGGGTCACCCCGCCTTGGCTTTGTCCTTTGGGCTTCGGATTTGTAGATCCAAAGTCTCGCTTCTTCTGTTTGAACTTTTGCTCGATTTTGACAGCGTATCGGTATGCTGTGCCGAGTGAGGGGATGTTCAAGAATCCCATCTCTTCCTGGATGTATCTGTGCAGGCAGCCGCGGTATTTGAGTACCAGATGAAACTCAGAATCTTTGATACCCAACTGTGTGCGAAGGGTATGAAAAATGTTTGTGAACTCCGGCACATCTTGGTCTCGTCCCTGCCGCAGTGTGGTCCATTTGATGTATTTGTCCTCATAGCTTCCGACAGGGTAGTACTGCTCTTTGATGGCATCCCGGAAGTCATTCCAAGTGGGTGCGGCTGAAAATAGTGAGCCTGTACTTTCATCCTTCTGCTCGCAGTAGGTTTCCCACCAGTCTTTGACGTGGGGGGCTGCTTTGAGAAGAGCGAAAACAATCTTTTCCCGACTTGAAAATTCATGAACAGAAAAATACCCATCTAGCAGATTTAACCATTTATCTACGGCATCTGCGTCTATTTGACCCTCGAAGATGGGGATTTCAAAATTAACTTGTACCTTGAAGGGTGTGGCATTTCCAGAGTCACTGTTGGAAGCCGATGCGTCGCCTCTGGGTAGCCGCTGAAGGATCTGCGTAAAGCTATCCATCATCGCGTTCCTTTGCCGCTCGAGCGCTTCTTCGAGCAAGATTTTGATAGGATCTCCTGCCCCCTCGTCTTTCTTCTCATCCGCCATGGGAGGCCGTCGGGATTTTCGAGGCTGGTCTTGCAAAGGTTCTACCAGTTCAAGCCCTAACTCCTTATATCCCGACCTCGTTGGGGACATGCAAAGAAAAACAGAGAAAAAGCAGACCGCTCTGATACCACTGATCCGGATTTAAACAGGAACGCAACAAATTACAGAGATAACCATAAATACAGAGATGCGATAACCATATACACAAAGATGCAGCGGAAATAATCCTTCATTTCATTACTGTAAAATACTGAAATATGCTTACAACCAGAAATGGAAATAAACCAGCTAGGGCGATGATAGCTATCTCTGAGAAGAGATGTGCGGCTACATGCCTCTGAACTGTTCCGAACTGTGTTACAATGAGGCTCGAAGGCCTATTTATTGTTGAGAAACAATGGAAAACCCTTCACATCCCGAAACCTAACCCTAGAAGATGAAACGCCAAATTGTGGGCCCCGTTTGGGTAAATTGGTACATCAATTTCCCGGGGTCGTAACTTTGGCATACGATCTCCGTTTGATGCGCACGATAGCTCGTTAGAAAGATCTATCCGAGTACTACCACTTTGGGAGGCAACATGGGTCCATGGACCCATGTTGCCCCAGAATCCCAAAAAAACGTCGTTTAGGGCCTCAAAACGGCTCCGGAAGTTCAGGACCCGAAAAACTGCTAAAAATAGTAAACTGTGATACAATTTAGGAAACTGAAAAGACTGAAAGAGACAGTTGTGGGGGTCCAAATGGGTTGGTGGGTGGCCACCAACATCCACCTGGATCATCACCCTTTCGAAAAAATGGGGAGGCTGGGGACTCAAAAAGCTTGATGATTTTTCCTCAGCCCTGGCAGCGAAGCTAGGATGGAAGTTGGTCACTTCAGAGAGTTTGTGGACGAGAGTGGCTTACTCGAAATACATTGCCCCTTTACAAATTTTGGATTGGATCAGGAGACTGGTTAGACTCAATGCTGGTATATCGATCATTTGGAAGGCTGTCCTGAAAGCGTTGGATCCCATCCGAACAGGCATTACTTGGAGAATCCATTCGGGGAGAAAGGTGTGTATTGGAATTGACCCGTGGATTAGATGTGGGAACATGCATAGATTAGCTCCAAATCTTCTATTGCACCTAGGAGAGAAAAATGTTACATACCTTGCTCATATAGCAGATAAGACAAACTCCTCTCTCCTCCATCAAGCTTGGAAATTAGGCCTATAGCTCAACATTCCTCCACTTTGGCAGTAGCTATGGAAGGACTATATACACGCTCTCTCGAAGGCTCATATTCGCATCATAGATGGAGATGATGAGATCATCTAGGCTTTGGAAAAATCAGGGAGATATACTCCAAAGGAAGGATACTTAGTTCTGGCGGAGTCGCAGAAGCCCCAAATCCTTCATACCTAGTGGAAACACCTATGCAAGCTAAAGGCACCTCCTAGATCCAGATTATTAATGTGGTGCATTCTGAGAAATAAAATCCCCACAGGGGATAACCTCATGAAGCATTCCTACCATGGTCCTCACTGGTGTTATCTTTGCAACATTAATGGTGAATCTGCTTCTCACCTATTCTTGAATTTCCATGAAGCTCGTAAGTTATGGACCCTTGTGATAGCAGTTGTCCCCACATCTTGTAACTGGCAGGCAGACTCTCTGATAGAAGCCTAGAACCTATGGTACTCCTCAGTCATACCCCACAAATTGAGGAACCTCCCCTTGTTATTCTGCTGGGCTGTCTGGATAGCCCGCAATCTTTATATCTTTCAAAATACCCCCCCCCAGGTGGTCTATAATAGCCGCTAAGATCAAAGTAGATTATGATCTCATCCCTGATGACCGGCCTCCCCCTCGCACAAGGAACATCACACAGGAACTGTTTGACCCCCACATGCCCTCGGAATATTTTGATGGGGCTGCACAAGAAGATGGTTATGGAGGGGGTGCTATTCTTCACTTAACAGATAGACACTCTTTCAGCTTGTTCATGGGATTGAGGAGGGGAACTAATAACTTTGCGGAACTTTCAACACCCTTACACATTATTCGTTTTTCTTTGGAGAAGAATTGCCATGCTTTACAATTGTTTGGGGACTCTAAAATTGTTTGCGACTTGTTGAATAAAAGTTCTTATTGTTGGTCATTCTCATTGAGACACATTCTAGATGAAGCATTAAGATTGATATCCAATTTTGACTATTTTACATGTAATCACATCTACAGGGAGTGGAACACAAATGCTGACCGTCTTTCCAAAGAAGGTGCGATCTGGGAGGCGAGCATCTGGTTGATCCATGAACAGAATGAAGGAGTTCATTACCAATACTATCACAGGCCATTTATGGACATTATGGACTAGATTCTGGATTCAGATTGCATATTTTTGTACATATTTATTTTTTCTAATACTGATCTCACTTGAGGCCATTTATATGAATGGCACAGTACTTAGTTTTGAATATTATCTCCCTACGTGGATTAAGATAATATATTTCTATTTTGAACTGTTGTATTTTTCATGGATACTTTTCACAATCTTTGTTGGGCTATTACCTCCCTGCGTGGATATAGGTATCTAGCTTTGATGCTTCTTCGGAAGATGATATCTATTGATAAAAATATCGGAATATGCATATGCATCTACAAAATGTAATTTATGTTTCATAATGAAATTACGAATTTTTCCATGGGAAAAAAAGAAACTAAATAACTAACAAAATTAGAAAAATTAAACACTTCCATTTAAAATGAATAAAAAGGTGTGAAACACAGTTGAAGTATGAACAAAACTTGAACCTAAACATTATAAAAAAACATTAAAAAATGAAACCACGATCTAAATAAAAGTTTTGCCAGCGAAAAGATCCATTTAAATGTTTTTTATATCCCACAATTTTGAATGGTAAATCTTATACATCACAAAGTGATGCACACTGTGACATATGCACTAATATGTACATCCAAATTCAAATATCATATATATATATATATATATATATATATATATATAAGTTTTTAATATATCACTGTACATCACTGCACAGTGTTTGAATAGAAACTCCGTAAGAAAATATCCTATAGCTCATGGAGAAATTAGGTGACATGAATTATGCACTTACAATGAGAATACATGGGTTGTTGTTTAGAGCACGCATACATTTGATTTGTCATCGTAGGACCGACAGAAACTCCACGTTCCAAACCGTCAACCACTTGTGATAGTTAGGTGTTACTTTCATGTGAATGTATGACGTTGTGAACACCGTAGTATTTCAAAATAATATGTACGCGTGTTATCATCACTGGGTAAATTTTTCTGAGTTGTCTTTAGTGAAAAAATTTGGAAGTTTTTCCTGTGGTTTTGTCTTGTCTAATTTCTCTAAAATATGGCAGGAATTTATTGAAATCACAATCTTGATGGGTAACCCCTGCATAATTGAAGTGCCCTAGGGGTTTTTTAGGGTGTTGAATCATATATACAGTCAAAAAAACAGTTTAAATAACACAAACAAAGATTTCACCTCAAAATTTTCTGTCAGATTTCGAACAATTTGGACCCTATTCCCCTAGCTGTCAACCCTTACCTTAGGGAATTTTTTTCCCGCTAACAGATGCACATGGATCCATTCACTCATGATGCATGTAGAGAGGCATATTCAAAGGATGAGGACTTGAAAGAGGTGATAGCACAATTGGCTACCATCTCCAATATGGGTTACTCTATGTGATAGATAAGTTATTTGTTCCTAAAGGTGAGCAATTGCAACATATCAGAGAGGCTAACACCTCTATGGTTGTAGGGTGCAGGTATGTTAGTGGCTAATTTGCAGAGGTATGTGTATTGGCCCAATATTCAAGAATAGGTAACTAGGTCCATAGGAGGTGCATTCTTTATTGTACCAAAAATCCTAGTCATAGGAAAAATACAAGGCCAGCCATGATCAGCATAGAACAAAGAAGTCATTCAAGGAGAGAGATAGAATTTGGTTATAGTTGAATGAGAGGCTACAGGGTCATGATAGGAAAATCAAGGCTTTGTTATATGGGCCCTTTGATATATTGGAAAAGGTGGTAGATAATTCATAGAGACTCATTCTAACCCCATACATGTGCATTTACTCAGTTGTGAATGTAGAGAATCTAAAACTATATGTGCCTTCCATGCTAGATCTAGAAAAGGAATAGGCCCTACCTTCTATAGAGGACTTGGCACTAGATGCTCAAGTAGACTTGACAAAATATATATTTTTTCAAGAGAGTTCCATAACTACAAGACAGTGACAACATGACCTTTAACAGATTAGCTAGAAAGGACAACTTCCAAACAAGGCTAAATGGTAGACCCGAGGGAAGATGGAGGAAAATTTTCCTCACCTCATTCAGTAGAAGATTTTTGGAACTAAAATCCTCTCAAAATGGGGAGGTGCGATCCAGATTATATCATTATATTATTTTTCAACCATCTCAATGCTTTTAGAGTGAACAAAGTGGAAGAATCAACACACAAGACCATTTTTTCCAGTAAGACCTAGTTTGGAAACTTGGGGTATGAAACCTTGTAGAAGCATTTTGAGGCATCAATCAATTGTATTTAGGGGTAAAACTTTGTCATTTTGTCCTAAATCTTTTTTTCCTATTCTACACATAGATACCTTTCAGCCAATGCAAGAATCACCTCAATCAGAGTGTGTATGTGAAAATTATGCCACTCAGAAGTTGACCTTCTTGTTTTGGCCACCATAATTAGATAGGATGCCACGTCAACCACCATTATTCTTGAAAAGGGTGTTATGGGAAGATTTTCCTAGGGATAGGGTTAATAGCTCCAATAGAGAAGAAGAAAATTATCAATAAACAAACTAATACAAACATGAAAACAGGGAAAATTTTAGGGGCTAATATTCGCAGGTGGGCTAATATTCCATGTTTTTTCCAAAAAAAAAAGATTCGCCAATTTTCATTTTTCTAAAAATGAATTCTTCCAAATTTTATAGTATATTGTTTTTTACCTTAAAAATCGCCAATTTTATATATTGTCTAATATAAAATAATTAGAAATCTAAACATTTTTACAAAATTATCATCAACAATTTTAAAATTTGGATATTAGGGACTAGTAAGATTCGCTAAGGTTGCTAAAATTTAAGATAAACTTCCATTCTTAAATTTTTTCCTGCATGCAAATCACTTCAAATTCACAAATTAGGTGACCAGTACTCACAGATGGGTCCTACATCTGATGTAGATCCTATAGGGTCCAAACCCTAATCTCTTGCTCCAAAGTTGCAAAACTAAAATGCAATCAAGAAACCAAAAGCATAATAGAGAATTAAAAGTATTCAAGCATATATATCATGTTAGTCCATAATCAATTCAATTAAACATTCATAAACATGAAAGATATACAATATAAATGGGAGAAACTATGAGTTTATTTTTATTGGAAGTAGTAGTAGTAAGATAGTTTCAACATAACCTGATCATGGTTGTGGGAACCAATGAAACCTTCCTCTATATCCTTCCTTCTTGGGCCACTGGAGGTATCCTCTCCAATAGTAGTAAAATGGATGTGAGATATGGATGCTCAACATCACAACAAGGAAACTAGGGTTTCCTAGAGATATGGGAGTGCTTAAAAGCACAGGAACAACATACCTAATATGGGGGAAATTTTGGCAAATAATGGATGCCAAGTATAATGATGCCCATAAGGGAAACCCAAGGTGTGTATTTATACCATCATAAATTGGTTTGGTTGGTTATGCTAAGGGCTCATGTAGGTGGGATTCTGATCTAACCCATAAACCCTTCTCGAAAAATAGTTCAAATATATATATATATTAATTTAAAAAGTTGTACATGGGAATCTTTAGGAAGAGGCAAGTACATAGGCAATTTTTCTTTGGTCATGTCACATATGGAATTTTAAATATGGTTGTTTTAGATAATGCTAAGTTTGCATAACCCGGATGCGGGTGCTTCCTCCAGGTTACAATGATATGCCGCACTGAACTGACAGCTGGCTACATCGCTGGCAGCAGGGCGTACTGTTTGGTACAGGAGGTAGTTATGATTTATAGGCTCAAGGTGGTAGCATTTAGTATGGAGCTGTCTCGAAACTGGTTAGAGTTAATCCCAAGCATGGCAACCATGACGGCGCATGGGCTCTGGGTACTGCAACCGGGTTATAGCATTTATGTTCCAGCGATCTTTAATACCATGCCGAGTCTGCCTTGGAGCATAGTCATTTGTGTTTGGAGCGGGAGACGTTGGAAGGTTTATAGAGCTCCCTCTGTTCTGGTGCATTGGTACTCCATTTGCCTACAGCCTTTTTCTGCGCCCGCTTGCAAAATGCGAAGGTGTGGCATTCCTCGGCGGGGTAGCAACTATGGTAATAGGGGGGGTCGTGCTCATCCTGCACCCCCGATTGTCAATCCTATTTCTTCAATTCCGCCATCTCCTCTGTCGTTAGATTCTGAGAGGGCTCGTCCGAATAGCTCATTTCAGACTTCTAGTTTTTCTTTTCAGAGTGAGGTCAACAAGCCTATTATTACTGTCAATTTCACTATTTCGGTTGCTGAAGAAGAAGGTAGTCCCTCCAGCTCTGTTCCCTCTGAGAATGAACCTTCTCAAGATGAAGGTATACTGCTTGGGGATTTATCCGGGCGTGTTTATCGCGCGGACCGTCAGCATGATGATCATGACCGTTAGCATGATGCTCCTGAACAAACTCGGCATATGAATCCAGTTCAGGAAGGTGCTCAGCATCAGAGTCCGAACTCAACTCCAGCTCAGGTTAATGCTCCTCCTTGTGGTCCCTCTCGCAGACACTCTGGAATCCTGCACCTGGTCACCCATCCCAACGGTGAGCCAGTCCTGGATGAAGAAGGCTATGTCACCTGGGTTGCATCCCCCAGTCCGGAAAGGGAGGAAGCGCCACCGTCCCCGAATCATGCCGGTTCAGCTCAGTAATTTCTGGCCGGGTGGCCATCCTGCTCTTATCTTTTGTCTTTTTTCTCTTAAGGCCCTGGATAGGAAGTTAAAAGTTAATGACTGGTTCACTCTGTCATTTGATTTTGTCAACATCGGAGATTTTTTGCTACTGGTTGTTAATGTAGGTCTAGAAATCCATAAGTATGCTACATCTTGTCTGCAGGACCTCTATGTATTTTTGACTGAAAGGATCTATTGCAAAATCCATGATTTTACAGCTGAGGATTGGCTGAGGCCTCCTCTCGAAATGTAACCTCTCTATACATATTTTTACTTTTTTAATAGAATTAGCTTTTACGGAGAAAAAAAAAAAATGCTAAGTTTGCATAGGGAAATGGATATTAAGTTGGACAATACATGTATTTGATGATAAGTGAGGCAAAAGATGCTCTAAAATATGCCCCCAAATGTATGAGGTCAAAAGAGGGTCAGATGGTTGATATACATTAATTACACACGAGAGAACTCATTAAGAAGACCAGGGAACATCTCACACAATTCAGGCTCAATAAATACCGATGAAAATAATAAAAAATAAAACCTATAGCTGAGGTGGGCATACCCATGCTCAGAGGAAAGAAAGCATGACTACAAATAAAGTACATTATGGATCCATGATGATGTATATAAAACATGATAATAAACATTAGAATAAATAGTGGATCCTTGAATAGATCATAGCCACAAACAGAACACAACATATCTATGTCTTAGTAGCATATAGGAGGATAAATGAACAAAGCATGATGTAAAATTGATCCCCCACTAAAGTACCAAAGTCATATAGATGGCAGTGGTATTGTGCAAAACTTGGGTGCCAATGCATAAGATGTTGCTATGACTGAGGGAAAGACATAAAAGAGGATGTCATCAACAAAAAGCTACAAGAACTGTCTAGTGATCATGAATGATGACATAACATGAGGTCTTCAAATCGATTGCCAATGGTACATTTCTACACTGTGGGAATAGATGAGCTGAAGTCAACCATGTGAGAAATCATTTATTTATTGGTCATTAATGTATAATGTTAACAAACAAAAGACAACCCATTGATAATGATAATGGACGACAAGGTACCAAGTACAATCTAACAAGTGTGAATAAATGTGTTGAAGTCAAACACTTGAAATAATCTATCAAACAGAGATATTAATGTGTTCCACTACCAATAGCTAGGGAATCTGCCATTGATGACTACAAACCCCAAGGTACTAAAGAAGGCTCTAAACCTTATTTACATAGTAATGAGTTGGATGTTGGAATTTCTAAGTCTAACCTGTTAGAAACCATTCATGTACTTTTTGATTTATTTCTGCCTACTTGTTGTCATTAATTAACAAGTTATTTACCATGTAAATACTGGAAATAAATACAAGTACATGCTAAACACATTACAAATCACCAACTGAAGGAAACTAAACAAGCACACAAGTGACATCGTTGTTTTTGGACCAATGTCCCCGGAAAAACCCAATGCGGGAAAACTGTGCAGCTATTTGAGGGTTTTATTATTATGCAGTTTTTGAATACAATCTGAGTGCCAAAACTGGCTCACCCAACAGAGAATAATCTTGATAGTAGTACCTCTCAGTCGGAGACATATGTTCCGGCTGAAACCTCGGGTAAACACTCCGACATCTCCCGGCTCCAATTTGCCCCACGAAAACCCCAGTGTCTGCCTCTAGGGACTGCATCAACCCTTTTTGGCCCAATGTCCACCCAACATCAGCCCAATAACCCCTGCATCAACCTCTCGAGTCACTGCATCAGCCTCTATAGCCTCTGCGTCACCCACGATGGCTCTCTGAGTCACTGCGTAGCTCCTGGCTACCTCTGTGTGGGCCCTAGCTGGCCTTGCGTCCCTCTCTCCCAGCTTCTACGTTGATTCTCCTGGTACCCTCTCTGCCTCTCTTCTTCTATATTCACTACCCCTTGATGTTGATCACTGATTATATCTCTCTTAGCAAACCCCGCTCTAGAGAATAGAATGATTGATCACTCTGGTGTGTTCTCCAAGTGACCCTCAAGCCTCCTTTTATATTTTTCTCGTTGACAATTCAACGGCCGAGATTAAGTCCCTAATCAATGGCTAAGATTAAATCTGGATTGATCCATGACTTCTTGATCCTTCTAACATAATTTTATATTAATTCACATTAATATTTTATTTTCCCTAAGTTTAGACTTAGGGACTCCATTAAAAATATTAATTATTTTAATATCTCCCAAAAATTTTAGAATCTGCCCGAACAATTTATGGGTATTGGGGATCTCATGTGCTTTAGCCTCTCCACCAATTTTTTTGGCGATATCACATCCGATGCTACCCAAAATCAACACTCCCTCTTAGTGAGGATTGTGCTCTAGTAATACTCCTCACTGAGCATCACCCTGATCATTCGGCATCGGTCCCTGTGCTGATGCTAGGCCTGTTACCCAACATCCTCTGCACTGTTGCATCATGTATTGCTACCCATGGCCCTACCAATACCACTGTTACATATGTACAACAACTCCCACTGCATCCGTGCTGCTACCCACAGCCCTACCACTACCACTGTTAAATCTGCACTGCAACCCCTCTCATCATGCTGCATCGTGCTGCCCATAGCACTACCACTGCTAACTGCTACACTGCAACTCAGTTACTGAGAAGTAAGTAACTGATCTCCCAACTCTGACATCTCTGTCAGGCTAGAGACACCCTCAATGCTGAAACTCCCTCTGTCACTTACAAGTGCTCCCTCTCTAACCTCTGTGCTGTTGCAACAACTCTATGCATCTTGTACTGCTACCTCACACTATCTTGGGAATCCTACACTGTAGCTCCCTCTGACGCTCCATTCGCATCTGTCTCTACCAACATCTGCCAGCACTACTACTCCTCTTCGGGGCTCTCGTAGCTAGGTATAATCCGAGAGGTTGGGTACCTCAAGGATCCTGCCCCTCATCACATGTAGTCTGTCTGACCACAGCTCGATGTCTCCCCACTTCCGCTCAAGTGGTGTGTGAGCACTCATGGCATAGTCAACATCTGTCTCCACTTCCTTCTCCACCCTTGCTGGCGCAGCCTTGGTCTCAGAAGCCTCTCCCTTTCTCTTCTTCCTCGGACACTGGCTCGCATAGTGACCTAATTCCCCACAGTTGAAGCATTTGACCTTGGAGAGGTCCTTCTTCTTTTGTTTCTCTTGCTTTCCCTCAGATGCTAGGGCAGCATCATCCTCTTCCTCCTTCTTGATTCTGATCCCCTTGCCGTTGCTTCCCGCCTTGCTTATCCTTCTAATCTCTTCTTAGCGAAGAGCCGCCCACATTTCCTCCCAATCTAGAAGGGTCTCCCTGCCCAGTATGCTCTGGACAAACACCTCCCAGTGTTAGAAAAATACTATATATGACATAGAAATGCAAGACATATAATATGTAGAAAAACACAAACACATAAAACCAGAGAGACACAGATATACGTGGTTCACGTAGTTTGGGCTATATCCACCCTGAATAGCTAGTCCTTCCTTTCTATTATCCAGCAAAATGAAGAGACACAACCTACAACAAATTCGTTGTAATATCCTCTGTTTTCTCTCACAGTCTCACCTCTATATTTCTCGCTCTTTGAGAATACACATGTATTCCATAGCCTCAATACAATACCCTCATACAAAGAGAGGGGTTGCCTTCTAGGGCAAAAACCCTAAACTAAACATAAATTCTACCGTCAGATCATCTGCCTAATGAATGGCCCAGATTGACTAGAAATTACTATACTTTTACAAGGCACCCCCCGCATGGAGGGGTGTACAATCTTCCTGGGGTATACATCCGACTGAAACAAAGATCTTTAAATTAGGATGATAATCATGCTCCACACCCAACAATCTCCCACTTGGAGAATGATTGTAGCGACTCCACCGCTGCTTCATTTGCTGGACAATGAATCCTCTTTGGACCCGGTTGTTTCATATCTTCATCGTCATCCTTGAAGACCAATTGAAACTGAGCATATTCTCAGTTTCTCCCTGGTTAAAACTTTTGTTAGCATATCTGTAGGATTCTAGCTAGTGTGTATCTTTTCCAGCTTCAACTCTCCATCTTCCAACACTGATCGTATGAAGTGGTACTTGAGCTGTATGTGTTTAGTCCTGGAATGAAATGTTGAGTTCTTTGCAAGATGAATGGCACTTTGGCTATCACTGTATAACGTGCCCATATCATGCTTCTTACCTAATTCATCCATAAACCTTTGAAACCAAATCATTTCTTTACTAGCCTCTGTAGCAGCAACATACTCTGCTTCTATTGTTGAAAGTGCAACAACACCTTAGATTTTTGAAACCCAACTGACAGTTGTTCCACCTACAGTAAATACATATCCTGTAGTGCTCCTCCTGTTATCTCTATCACCTGCCATATCTACATCAACATATCCCTGTAGAGAAATGTTTGAACCACCAAAGCATAATGCTTGATTTGTGGTACCTCTCAAATATCTGAGAATCCATTTCACTACCATCCAATGTTCTTTTCCTGGATTGTTCATGTAACTGCTTACAACTCCCACTGCATGTGCAATATCAGGCCTTGTGCAGACCATTGCATACATTAAGCTTCCAACTACTGATGCATATGAACTTTAGACATATAATCCATGTCTTCTTGGGTCTTTGGGCACATCTCCTTACTAAGTTTGAAATGGCTAGCAAAAGGTGTACTAACTGGTTTTGCATTGTGCATATTAAGTCTTTCAACACCTTTTGTATGTACTCATTCTGAGACAATGTTAATTTGCAATTTATCTTGTCTCTAGTTATTCTCATACCAAGGATTTGTTTTGCAACTCCCAAATCCTTCATTGCAAATGAATTCGCCAATTTTCTTTTGAGCACATTTATTTCCTACATGTTAGACCCTACAACAAGCATGTCATCTACATACAATAACAATATAATATAGCTGCCATCAGTTTGCTTTTTCTGATAAACACAATGATCAGAGTGATATCTAGTATAACCTTGTTCAGCCATAAACTTGTCAAATTTTAGATACCAATGCCTTGGAGCCTGTTTTAAGCCATACAAGCTCTTCTTCAACCTGCACACTAGTTTTTCCTTCCCTTTTACCTCATATCCTTGTGGCTGCTGCATATATATCTCTTCCTCCAAATCCACATGGAGAAAGGTTGTCTTTACCTCTAACTGCTCAAGATGCAAATCTTAAACTGCTACTAGATTTAAAATAGTTCTGATTGAAGTCATTTTAACAATAGGAGAAAATATTTCATCAAAATCAATACCTTTCTTCTGTGCAAACCCCTTCACCACAAGTCTAGCTTTGCACCTCTGTTTTCCTCCATCTTCTTCCTTCAGCCTGTAAACCCATTTATTCTGCAATGTAGTTTTACCTACAGGAAACCTGACTAAGTCCTAAGTTTGGTTATGCATCTCTTCTTCCATGGCTAGCTCCCACTTCTTCCTGCTTTCAACCTGCATTGCTTCTTCATAACATTCGGGTTCACCAGAATCAGTCAACAATAAATAATATAATGAAGGAGAGTATTGTTTAGGGGGTATACTTATCCTAGTAGATCTTCTAACACTACTTTCAGGTGTTTGGGGTGCCTGTTGCTGTTGTAGTGGTTGCTATTGTTGTGGTTGTTGATTATTATTATTTTCAGACACCTTTACTTTTTGAGTGATCCCATCAAGAACTGTGTATTCCTTATTTTCTTTTTCCTGTTTCTTTTCCTGCAATTGATTCTTATACAAGACCTTTTCATTGAATATTACATCTTTGCTCCTAATGATTTTGTGATTTTCATAATCATATAAGCGATAACCAAAATCATTAACACCAATTCCAATAAAGGCACATTTCTTTGATTTTGCCTCAAGATTTGTTCTATTTTCTTTATTAATATGGACAAAGGCCTCACAACCTAAAGGCTTTAAAAAGGATTAGTTTACCCATTTTACCTGTCCATGCTTCCTCTGGAATACCACCATCCAAGGAAATTGAAGGCCCTTTGTTTATTAGATAAAAATCAGTATCTACAGCATCTACCCAAAATTGTAAAGGCAATCCTGCATGCAATCTCATGCACCTTGCACGCTCCATGATTGTTCTGTTCATCCTTTCTAACACACCATTTTCTTGTGGTGTTCTTGGAACTGTCTTCTCTCTGCAAATTCCATGCTCTGAACAATACCTATCAAACTCTTTGTTGCAATATTCAACTCCATTGTCTAATCTAAGACACTTCAATTTCTTTCCTATCTCAATCTCAACCAAAGCTTTCCATTTCTTAAACGTATCAAATACATTAGATTTATTCTGAATACAATAAATCCAAGTTTTTCTAGTTGCATCATCAATAAAAGTAACATAATAACGAGAGCCACCGAGAGATGATACCTGAGCAGGTCCCCATACATCTATATGCACAAGCTCTAATTTTTCGCTCTTCTTTTCTTTCCCAACTCTGAGAAATCTGACTCTCTTCTGTTTTCCATAAATGCAATTCTCACAGAAGTCTGAATCAACATTCTTCAAACCTGCAACAAATTCCTTGAGTGAAGAATCTTCATCCCCTTCTCACTCATGTGTCTGAGCCTATGATGACATAATGCTACATCTCCTCCTTTGGAAGTTAAAGCATTAACAGAGTTAGAAATACCATTGCATAAATACAATGTACCAACCTTTTCGCCTTTTGCTATTACCAGGGCTCCTTTGGTGACCTTCCAAGCTTTATCTGTGAAAGTTGTCACACAACCTTCATCGTCTAACTTCCCTACTGAAATCAGATTTTGCTTCAGACCTGGAACATGCCTTACCTCCTTTAGTAGCCATTGGTTTCCACTCTACTGTTTTACAAGAACCTTACCCATTCCAACAATTTTACAGGGTTTATCATCACCCAAATGGACTTGTCCAAAATCTCCTTAAACATAGTCATGAAAATATTTCTTATCAGGTGTGGCATGGAATGAGGCCCCTGAATCTACCACCCAGGAATCAATAATATTTTCGAAAGAAAGAATCAAAGCATATTGTAACACCTCACCTGTCACATTTTCTTCATGATTGTTTTCTTGCTGTGCATCTCCTTCTTTTCCCTTATGAGATCTACAGTCTTTCTTTAGGTGTCCTTTCTTTTCACATTTCTAGCACACTATCCCCGATCTGGACTTGGATCTGCCTTTCCTTGATTTACTGCGATATCCTGAGCTCTTTCCTCTTTCCATTTTTCTTTCCCTAGACTTTGCACTCAAAGCATTACCCGATGTCTCACCGGAGCTTTTCCGTCACATTTTCTCGCTAAGGATAGGACCGACAACATCATCAAACTTTAAAGTACTAGATCCAGAAATAGAGTTACTAATGGCCATTACTAAACCATTCCAACTTTCTGGCAATGAGCACAAGAATAACATAGCTCTAACTTCATCATCAAAGTTTACCCCTACAGAACTTAACTGACTTGTAACTATATTAAAATCATTTAAATGGTCTGCAACAGATCCACCTTCCAACATCTTCATATTAAATAATCATTTCATAAGAAATACCTTGTTTGAGACCGAGGGTTTTTCATATAGTTTCACCAACACCTGAATCAAACACTCTGTCGTTGTTTCCTTCGAAATGTTGAAGGCGATCGACGTTGTGAGGCACAACCATACTGTTCCAAGTGCCTTTCTATCGAGAATGTTCCATTCTTCATCTGTCATAGCCGTCGGCTTCTTTGTTTTTCCGCTCAATGGTAGGTACAGATCTTTCTGATACAGATAATCTTCCATCTGCATCTTCCACAACGGGAAGTTTTGGCCATTAAATTTATCAACATTAAACTTACCATCTTCTGTCATTGCTCCCACTCGAATGAGAAACCCTTCTTTCCTGTGAGTTTATCAGCCAAATAGACCTTCGACTCTGATACCAGTTGTTAGAAAAATACTATATATGACAGAGAAATGCAAGACATATAATATGCGGAAAAACACAAACACATAAAACTAGAGAGACACAGATATATGTGGTTCACCCAGTTTGGGCTACGTCCACCCCGAACAGCCAGTCCTTCCTTTCTATTATCCAACAAAATGAAGAGACACAACCTACAGCAGATCTGCTGTAATATCCTCTGTTTTCTCTCACAGTCTCACCTCTCTGTTTCTCGCTCTTTGAGAATACACATGTATTCTACAGCCTCAATACAATACCCTCATACAAAGAGAGGGGTTTCCTTCTAGGGAAAAAAACTCTAAACTAAACATAAATTCTACCGTCAGATCATCCGCCTAATGAACGACCCAGATTAACTAGAAATTACTATACTTTTACAAGGAAATTTTACATTTGTTTTTAGCTTCGGGGGCACTGCCCCTAAAACCCCCGCCGGGGGACCGCTGGCCCTCGGATCCCCCAGCTAGGGAGGATGGTCCCCCAGAACCCCCGCGGGGGGGACAAGCCCCCCCTGCACCCCCCCGCATGGAGGGGTGTACAATCTTCTTGGGGTATACATCCGGCTAAAACAAAGACCTTTAAATTAGGATGATAATCATGCTCCACACCCAACACCCAGTCCTATGAGACTACATTCAGGGCTGTTCTCACCATCAATTCTTGATCCGACGTGGCTCCTATTGAAGTCAGTTGATCCTGAATCTCCTTCAATCAACCGAGGAAGGGGTCGATCTGTTCTCCCTTCTACAGCTGGTATGACTGCAACTGATTTTCTAGCAGCACTTTCCTCTGCACAGGAGTATGATGATACAACTTCTTTAGGGCCTCCCACATCTCATTTGTCGTATTCTTCTCAGTAATGTGTGGTACTACATGGTCCTTGACCCCGTCAAGTATGATGCTCTTGCCCATCGCCATTACATCCTCGTACTTATTGTTATCAGCTGGGTCAACTGGGATTGTATTGTCCTCAAGGCGAATTGCTTGAGATGGTTCCTGTCTAGAACAAATACGATTTTGGCTTTCCAGACTATGAAGTTTGAGGCTCTGTCTAGTCTGTCCTAGTCTCTTACGTCGTTCACTGCCATCTCGTTGCTCCTCTACTTCCCTTTTGGAATTTCTCGGTGTGAATCCTCTGAGCTTTGATTTCCCTCCTAGAAACCCCTTTGCCAATGTCAAGATGCCCCCACTATGATCCTTAGTATCGTTGCACCACTGATCCGAATTTCTTGGCTAGAAATCCTTGGTAGCAACTCCCTCCTCCTTGGTCTTGCCCTGTTAGGTACTGTTCTGATACAATACCCCACCAGCTTCACTCTGCAACTTACCCACAGCCTCCTAAGCCCCAACGAACTCAAGGTTAGAGCTTCTAGGCTCTGCGCAATCCCAACACCAACAAAATCTGCACGTCCTGGCGACGGGAATCAATCTTTCCTAACTAAGAAAGATGATCGGGCACTGTGTAGGTCGAGTCTTCTCCCCTTTGCCACTACGTTGATCCTCTTCCCAGCCCAAACTTGATGACGTAGGCACTACGTCACCCTTTCCTTGTTTGTTCTCTGCTAGGAACAACTTCTGTCACTCGGGACAACTGTTTTATGCTGCTACTGCTCTTCTCAGCTGATGTCCTTAGTTCTCCTGTGATCTACAACCACCCTTTGATACCATGTTGGAATTTCTAAGTCTAACCCATTAGAAACCCTTCATGTACTTTCTGATTTATTTCTGCCTACTTGTTTTGATTAATTAAGAAGTTATTTACCATGTAAATACTGGAAATAAATACAAGTACATGCTCAACACATTACAGATCATCAACTGAAGGAAACAAAACAAGCACACAAGTGACACCGTTGTTTTTGGACCAATGTCCCTGAAAAAACCCAATGCGGGGAAATCGGTGCAGTTATCTGAGGGTTTTATTATTATGCAGTTTCTGAATACAATTTGGGTGTCAAAACCGTCTCACCCAACAGAGAATAATCTCGACAATAATACCTCTGAGTCAGAGACAAATGTTCCGGCTGAAACCTCGAATAAACACTCTGACAACTCCCATCTCCAATCTACCCCACGAAAACCCCAGCGTTTGCCTCTAGGGACTGCATCAACCCTTTCTGGCCTAGTGTCAGCCCAGCGTCAGCCCAATAACCCCTGCGTCAATCTCTCGAGGCACTAGGTCAACCTCTAGAGCCTCTGCATCACCCATGCTGGCTCTCTAAGGCACTGCGTAGCTCCTGGTTGCCTCTGTGTGGGCCCTAGCTGGCTCTGTGTGGCCTCTGGCTAGCTCTACCTCCCTCTCTCCCAGCTTTTGCGTTGATTCTCCCGTTACCCTCTCTACCTCATAAGTTCTATATTCACTACCCCTTTTTGTAATTCACGGATTCTATCTCTCTTAGCAAACCCTGCTCTAAAGAATAGAATGACTGATCACTCTCATGTGTTCTCCAATTGACCCTCAAGTCTCCTTTTATACTTTTCTCATTTACAATTCAACGGCTAAGATTAAGTCCCTAATCAAAGGCTAAGATTAACTCTGGCTTGATCCATGACTTCTGGACACTTCTAACACAGTTTTATATTAATTCACATTAATATTTTATTTTCCCTAAGTTTAGACTTACGGACTCCATTAAAAATATTAATTATTTTAATATCTCCCAAACTGTTTAGAATCTACTGAAACCATTTCTGGGTATTGTAAATCTCATGTGCTTTAGCCTCTCCACCAATTTTTGTGGCTAGAGAACATCCGATGCTACCCCAAAACAACATTGGATTCGATGGGAAAAGATCCAATGGAAGGAATGAATTAGGGCATGCCACATCAAGCAGCATGAGTGTAACCATAAGGTCAATAATTTGGAAGATATCAGATGAAAAAGACTGGAGAAACCAACACCAAGCATGTATATCTCATGCACCAGATAAAATAGTGCATGTAAGAGACCCTCTAATCCAACCAATAATGAAAATTTACAACAGGGGCGAGGAATCCATGAATAGGGTCAAATGGAAACCAAGGTATTGCATGAATCCCAATGTGTGGTAATGTAAGCTGACATCGAACACAAGGGAACCCACCTAGTTGGGAACAAGGTCACCTATCAATGACAGAAATAGGGCCAAGGTGCTACTCTAGGCCTACTTTCAAAGCGCTCTGTTGGAGTCAAAAAAAGAAGACCCACCAGAAAGAAGTCAATGGGGACCTTCTATATTGACACGAGCATATCACTGAGATGTTGATCTAGTACTGAGAATGACTTGACAAACTGGGCATGGCCAACATAATGAGTCAAGACACATCATAGAATGGTTGACATGGAGTTTTACTTTCCTTTAACAAAAGCACCAAACCTTTTGGGATTTAGGGAGCATGAACCAAGTTGAACTTTTTATAATTCTGAGATATAGGAGTCATCAATAGACTCTCCATATAATTGGCAAAGTAACCAACCAGAGTAGTACTAACTCCAAAACATGGTTCATTGTCTTAAGGCCACACTAAGTCTCAGCTTGATGAGGAGAAGACTCATAACAAGGTATTTTTTTCAAGGGTGTCACAATTGAATCTATTACCAAGTTAATGAAAGAAACTCTTCCTATCCCCTCTTTCAAAAAAAAAAAAAATTGTCTTTTTCATATTATAAAAATAATTGAATAAATAAAATAATATATATATATATATATATATAATGTTTATAGTACAGTGGAGGGAACGAATATCATGGATGAGAAAAGTAGTTTGGAACATTCATATGCTAAATGTAGGGGAAAGCGTGCAAATATATATATATATATATATATATATATATATATATATAATGTTTATAGTACAGTGGAGGGAACGAATATCATGGATGAGAAAAGTAGTTCCAACACGTGGAACATTCATATGCTAAATGTAGGGGAAAGCGTGCAAGGTATGGACACTTAGGGGATGTTCCCTCTAGGGATAAAGGTGTTAAGTCATAAATGAAATAGATGCAAGGTTTTAACTTTCAGAAAGAGCATCGACGAAAAGGCTTATACAAGAGCAAGTTGGAGCCAACATAAGGCCAAAAGAATAAGCAGTCAAATGCAATGTAATAATATAACTCAACATCTGGGAGCCTCTGATTTATAAGTCAAAATAAGATTGGGGAAGAATAATGTGGCTTCAATGAACAGTCATGACATGACTAAAGAGAAATATCAAGCCTATAGAATGTTCGTAGCATGGGAAACAAAGGGCTAGTGAGGTGCTAACTAAGAAATCCATGTAAGGAGGGCTCCACCACTAAGTCACCACAAATAACCAGCTACTAAAAGTTCAAGAACCAACATAGTGGGGTCAATATTATGGCGAGGTAATGCAAAAGAGGTCGAAATGCAAAATGAAATTGTAGGTTCATACCCTATATGCTAGTATTGGAAACAATACCCGCCAAAATATATAGAGAATTGTGGTGTCACAATGATGGAAACGTCACAAAATGACAAGAATTCATTACTAATCTTGAAAAATACTATTGAGCCACTAAATAAGGAGGTCAAATACCAAGATGCCAATTAAATATAATTAAAACTATAGAAAAGGGAGTCAAATTTTGTTATAAATATCAAAATTAGAATTACTAACCTACCATTTGGTTTTTTACTCATTTTAATGATTTTGAGCCCAATTTTACCTTTGAACTTCAACAATGGATTTCATGAGTTACACCCAACCAAATCGACTTCCAAAACTTACAAGTAATCCTTGACTCAATGCTCTTTCTTTTGAATCCAATTTTAAGTTTTTACAAAATTTGCCATTGATTTTTAAGTTTTAAACTCAAAATTACATATACGTGAGTTTAGTTTTGTTGGGTCTTGTACAACCAACCCTATATGCGAGTAAAATTGCATATGTACATGATTATCCATAACAAAAAAAAACGTATACATAGAATCAAATTTTGAAACAATATTTTCAAGCTCTCAAATGACTTAAATTTTGCAGGACGACCATCATGGGGATAACTTAGTTTTAGCATATCAAGAACTCATGTATGGTATAAACAATTGTGGCTTATTAAAATCCTTTTTGATGCCAAACATGTGATTACAATAAACATTTCTTCAAACCTTCATCAATTACTAGGATCCAAATCAAGGGTGCTTCATGATTGACTCGACGCCCTTACACACTAAAGTTGAAGATATATACTTTATTACAAGTTTATTGAGACAGGGTGAAGCAGTAAACCTTAAGTAAAGCCAGTGGTGGGCTATGTTGGAAATACTAAGAAGGGAGTGATTCAATATTTCACTTAGTTCTAATCTATTTCAAAGCATTAAATATCATTACCACAAATAAAATAAGATAATTAGAAACACATCACATAACATGAATAGTAACAATAAATTTTTAGATGGAAACAATTACAGGAGAAAAACCATAGAACACTTTTAATATGTCTCGAGAAATACATCAACAGGAAGCTCCAACTTCCATGATTCTCTAGCAATGACTGGATGGAGGCTTAAACCCCCGTGTATTATCAGCTCCAACTGAAAGGTTGCCCCAACACCCTGCGTTTACCAACTCCAACTAGAAGGATGCTCCAACAACCTGCAAGCTCCAACTTTCCCTAGCACCACCCTGCAACTCTAAAGTGTTATCAGGCTCCAACCTAAAGGAGACTTCAATCTCTACTTGCACCACCAACCCACCGTAAAAATAGAAGGTATAAAAATAAATGTTGTCTCCCGTACCAAGTACAATGACCTACATATAATATACAAATGAAATTTTGTTGTTATTTTCGTTGATTTCAATTCAGATGATGTATACAATGGAATTTTAATTAAAATTTTTTGTCAAGTTATCATTGTGCTATCGATGTAGAGATCAAAAAATTCAGGAGTGTTCTTTGAATATTGTTGAAGATCTCTTATTACTTTTTTGTCCAAAATCCTTGTCATAGTACTTCCTGATTGGAAATTGGATTAGGGGCCAAAATTTGCTCAAAAATGAAAGTGTCTGAAATCAATCGAAAGCTAAATGACTGCGTCCATCTCGGAAAAACAATTCCAACGCAACTCGTTTCCTTCAAAACATAGTTCGTATGACTAAGTTAGAGCCTGTTGATCGTTTCACCAAACAGCGAAAAAAATTGCAGGTACTGCCCAGTCAGCAATCCGTACTGCTAACTAGGCAGGTGACATGGGAAATTCAACATCCAATGAGGGCTCGCCAAGTGCCACTATGTTATTGGTTTTCTTCTTGATTATTTGTCACAGTTTGATTGGTTCGTGGTGACCAATGAGAAGGTGACACGTGGCAAGCCTAGAGGTCGCCACATGTCCCTCCCACAGGTCAAATGGAACATTTGGCGCGCAAAAAAGCTTTATGGAGGTGTCGGGGTTCGACCCTGGGATGTTCCCTCCACTAACCGCATGCCTTACCAACTCCGCTACACGTTTAGATTTAACATATTATGGTTTGATGTTACATTTAAAGGAATAGCGTTGAAGGTTTAGGGGTTAACCACTAGCATTTATTGCTAAAATTCAATGTGCATGTGACCACCACTCTTAAACCACTAGCATAGAACGTTAACCACGTGGATTAGTTTGGAGTTTATCACTAATTAAACTGTGATTATCCTGATTAATCGCAATTGGTGTTAATTGTGAGATTAGTGCTTAACCGCATTTATGGAAAATTAATCCAGGATTATCCTTAATTAAACGTACTTTACAGTTGGCGGAGATTTTGGCATATTCCGCAAAATACAGAATTTCCCCCAATTTTAGCGGGATAAACTAAAGTTTTCCAGATTTGGAGGAGATTCCTAGGGAAAAATTAAAAAGACCATAACTTGATGGGATTTCGACCAATTTTAAAAAATGAATAGTCAAATTAGGATGAATTACAGGTTATGAAGCTATTAGAACAAGTTTCAGAGGCAATAGAAGACTTCTGAAGATGATAATTCCACAGGGAAGTTTAGCGAAGCCTAGGGCCATCAGGGAAGGAGGTCATGCCCAGATTAGCCAAAGTTAGTTTTTAGAGATCTAATAGTCATTTTTGGCGTTTTTGGGTACTCTAAACCCAATGGTACACTATGAAAATCCATTGGAGTTGAAAAGAAGCTTGTAATCAGACATTTGACCAATAATTCCAAAGAGAGCCTAGCCTTTGAAGGAGGTCCTAGGAGATGTGGCCCAGTACTGGAGGGTGAACTCCTTGATCAGTTTTATTGTTCTGAGTTTGTTGTGTATTATGTCTGCAATTTTACTTGATGTTCATGTCATTTAATCAGTTAATTAACTCATTAAATCATACTCTAAAGACGCATGAAACTTGACACCTAAACCCTTGTACACCTAGTTAAAATGAAACGATCCTAAACATATTTTAACTGATGAGGGAGCTTGCATAGAATTAAAAAATTTGCCCAAGATTTCAGATCAAGTTGGTATCAGAGCACTTGTTAGCTCATTTGAACACTGAGATGGTTTTCCAAGGTTAGCTAGAGATTTAGCTATTGGTTTTGAAATTGTGCAAGGATCATTTAACTATGTGCAAGTTTGTGTGTACAAGCTGAAGCAAGGAGAAGAGCAAGATTGAGAGCTTGGTTCTCAAATCAAATTAAGAAGTTTGGGATGCTTTGTGAATTGTTGTGAATCTCTTTAATTCATTACACTGGTGATGGCAGCTTCAACAAGTGATGTCTCTAATCTCTCTTCCTTAGTAAGATTCTTTGATGAAGAGATGTAGATTTTTTCATAATGAGAGATATGGTGCAAGAGATGATTGAAGATAGGAAGAAGAACACTATACTTCAAGAGAAGTTGATGGCAATGAAGGAGGAGAAGCAAGAGCTTATTGAAAACATGCATCAGATGTAGATTTTACTCCATGATGCCAAGGAAACCCTAGCCAAGTATGTGCATGAATATGAGGTATGCAATTCAAGTTTATCTCCAATTTCCTCTCAAAATGAATATTTTGGTGCTTTTGAAAGACACACTAGAGGAATAGGGTCCAAATTGTTGATGAATATGGTCTATGAAGGTAGAGGGTTAGGCAAACATGCACAAGGCATAGTTGAGCCAATTGTTGTTGAGGAAAGGCCTAAGTATTTGGGTCTTGGTTATGGACAACAAGATGGAGAATGCTCCAAAGCCAAGGAGGCACATGAAGGTGTTCCAAGAAGGAATTTTGTTTCAATTTCATCACCTCAAGCTTGTAAAGTTTATGTTCATGAGGAATGCAAATGTTTTATACCCACTTTGCAAGAAAATTCTCATAAGCATGCAAACAATGGTTTAAATGAACAAGAGGATGCTGAAATCTCTAAGGTTATCAAGGAATTTAGACTTCTGTGATCCATAACGTTTGTTTAGAAAAATTTTTGGCGAAATCACATAATTGATCATTTGTCGACGCGTTTCGAACCAACTAGTGTGGTTCATCGTCAGGACAAGTTGAAGATACAGATCCAGTATAGCGAGTTAAATAGTCCAAGCAGAGACTCCAACGACTAAAAAGACTAACGGCTATTTTTCAACTTAAGGACCCAGTCAAACTCCCTTTAACTAAATTAATATTAATATTCTTTATAATTATTATTATACTTCTAGAGCTAAGTAAACTGGGCAAAAATTAACCAGATCAGAGGATATTAAACTATTTAGATATTTAATGTATAATTATATATAATAATATTTTTCAATACCTAATATAATACTATATTTAATATTTAGTTTTTAAATTATTTATATAAATTATTAGAAAACTATAATTTTTACTAAAAATTGAATTAGATCAATGGTTAGTTATCAAAACTAAACCATTTATTTATTTAAATATATATATATATATATATATATATATATATATATATAAACAAATAGGTATATATATAAATTAATATATTACCATACCTAACATTCTAATAATATTATATTTAATGTTTATATATATATATATATATATATATATATATGTTTTTAATTATATATATATAAATATATCAATTTAAAATTCTTTAATAACTAATCATTCTAATAAATTTTTATTTAAGGTTTAGATATTAAAATATTATATCAATCTATATCAATTATCAGCCAAACCTATATAATTATAATTTTTTTTTATCTTACACTATCTCTTAAGGTTAGTTCAATTAACTTAGAACTAACAAAAAATCAAAATTAATCAAATGAATAAATGAAAAGTAATATTGATTAGTTAAGAAAAATGCATATTTTAATTATACACGTATTTATAGCATAAGGATGTTAAAAATATAAGGCTAATAAAAAGTTAAGTAATTACCTTACAATCTAAGGATAGTTCAATTATTCTTAATCATATAATATGCTAAATATTCCCAGGTTGCCAAATTTAATAATCTTCGAATATAAAGGGAAAAAGAGGGGACTAAATCAAGACCATAAGGGTGATAATTAAAAGAAGAACAAATCAAATCAAGAGAAAAGCAAGCAAAAAAAAAAAAAAACCACAAACACAGAGGAAACAATTCTTAAGGAAAGGAAACAAGAAACACTGAGACCATACCAAGAAGGGACCGCGGAGGCTAGGAAGATAGGGCTGGGACCCAGCAGCTGCTGATCTTCCAGCCATCATCCCTATTAAGATTATTTGGCCTTTTTTCAATCTCCAGGGCCTCCCTAAACTTGCGATGGTGAAACTGAGCAACTCTAGCAATGACTTGAGCCTCTTCGATACATACATGATGCATCGTCTTCTCGGCATGCTCTGCCAAGGCTGAGGATTTGGTCCTACCATGCCTCAAGTCGGCTGAATGCTCGCTAATCCTTTGATTGATAGAGCGTCCTGTCTCACCAATATATGGAATCCCACAAGAACAAGGGATGACATAGACGCCCTTCATGTCTTTAGGGTCAATAGGATCTTTTACAGACCTGAGGGAGCTACGGATAGTATTAAGAGGTCTAAAAGTTGCGGGCACATCAAATTTTTTCAGAATCCTCGCAATCCTATCCGTGGTCCCTTGGATATAAGGAAGGTTAACTCCCATGACACGATCATTAGGATCCCTACAGATTGACGGCTCCTTTTTAGCCTTGAGGAAGGCCTTTTGACCCAGGTGCCTATCATAACCATTTTTCACAAAGACATCTAGGAGATGAGCCTTCTCCTTTTCCAAGCTCTCTTCATCCGAGATTCTAACAGCACGGGCGGCAAGAGTGCTTAGAACACCTAACTTTTGAGCTGGGAAATGATGGGAAGAAGCATGCAAGTATTGCTCAGTATGCGTCTTCTTCCTAAACACTTGATGAGAAAAGGAACCATCCGCTTTCTTAGAGATGAGAACATCCAAGAACGGAAGACAACCATTGTCTTCTTTTTCCATCGTGAATTTTATGGCGGCGGACTGGTTATTAAGATGATTGAAGAAAAGATCAAGCTCATCAGGACCATGAGACCAGACAACACCAGTGTCATCAACGAACCTTTTCCAAAGCTTCGGAAGGAGACGAGACGAGGCCAAAGCCTTAGACTCAAAATCCTCCATAAAGAGATTGGCGACTACCAGGGACAAGGGGGAGCCCATGGCAACCCCACAAGTCTGCTCATAGAATTCTCCTTCGAAGCTGAAAAAGGTGGAGGTAAGGCAAAGCTCAACCAATTTCGCCGTATCATGGTCAGTGAGCTTATAAATCACCTTCATGGCCTCATTGATAGGAATACAGGTGTAAAGAGAGACCACGTCGAAATTTACCAGAATGTCCTCGGGCTCAAGCTTAATCCTTTTAAGATCATCAATAAAGGAAGCTGAGTCTTTGACGAAGGACTCAGTCTGACCAACCAAGGGCCTCAATTTAGCGGCAAGGAACTTGGCTAGGAGGTAAGTCGGACCACCTATGGTGTTGACAATGGGTCTCAAGGGGACCCCCTCCTTATGGACCTTTGGAAGGCCATAAATCCTAGGAGCAATGGGGTTTCCCTCAATAAGCTTCTGGGACAGAGGAATAGTGGAATTGCACGATTTGATCGCAAGAGCGACTGCTCTGGATACCTTCTTAAGGGGATTCTTCGACAACTTCTTGTAACTTCCACTATTACAGAGATGATCGAGCATCTTATTTATGTAATCACTTCTATCCATAATGACGGCAGCCCCACCTTTATCAGCTTTCAAGACCACGATTTCACGATTCTTGTTCAAGGCCTTCAAAGCCTCAAACTCAGTCTTGCTGATATTGCTACGGGGAGGCTTAGCTCTCCTTAGGGCCACGGCACAATCTTGCCTGATCGTGTCTTTAATCTTATCCGGAAGGTTCTTAATGCCAAATTCTACATCACAAATGATGTCATCCACAGGGATTTTCCTGGGTGCTAAGGCAAAGTTAAGACCCCTTCCTAAGAGACTAAAGACCGCAGGCGGAAAAGAAAAACTAAACAGATTTAATACCTTATTGCCCTGACTCGAAACACTCTCAGAACTACCCTTGTTTCCAATACTATCAATACGGCTACTATTCCCATTTACAGCTCTATTATTACGACCCTCTTTATTAATCTTAAAATCATTAAATTTACAACTCATGTTATCAGTGACCAAACCATAATCATCTTTATTACCATTCTCATAATATTTACTAAGGCAATCTTCATTAATATTATTAACAAGCCTATCTCCAATAATATCATCGCCCTTATCTTTACCTTTAGTATTATAACCCTCTTTATTATCACACTCGTTAATAAGGCAATTCTTATTAATATTACTAACACAATTCTTATTAATATTACTAACGCAATTCCTATTAATATTGTGAACGCAATTCTTATTAATATTACTAACACAAATCTTATTAATATTACTAACATAATTCTTATTAATAATACCATTACCTTTAGAATTATAACCCTTTTTATTATTACTATCACAATCGTTAATAAGGTAATTCTTATTAATATTACTAACACAATTCTTATTCATATTACTAACGCAATTCGAATTCATATTACTAACACACTTATCTACGTTAATAAGGCAATTCCTATTAATATAATTACCATGACTATCTACCATAAAATTTCCGCCCCCACCATTCAAGTTAAAAACACACGCACGACCTGAATTGCAACTTACGGCCTCATCTATTAACTTACCAAAACAGCCACCTACCGCGGTGCTCTCAATGGATAACCGACCTCCATCCTCCGCAACCTGCTCCTGGGAACCCGCAAACTGAATAGAACGCGCCTGTGGCTCATTGAAAACGTCCCAACTGGAGCCTACGGGAGCTGAAATGCCCGGAACCTTCACACCTGCGCGTAACTGATCTACCTGTTCTTTCCTTCCGGACGCATCATCAACAACCACCGCGGAAACACTGGCCCGAGAGTTCTGAGACTCGACCAGAGGGAGCTCGACCGAATCCGCAGACCTCTCATCCGATACTTCAACTAAACTTGCCGGATCTTCCTGACCAGCCGCGCTTAGAACTTCTGAAGACTGGTTCAGACCCATTGTAAACCCTTGGGACTGTTCAACCACGATAGAATCCTCAGCGTTCTGTCTGTAATCAGCCACAACCTGCGGAGGCCGCCATCCATTGCTGAATGAGGCATGAGCGATAGGACCAGCACACAGACTTTCCACGACCTTGTCCACATCAGAAATGCCCTTCAGCCGATCGGAGCCTGAGGTGGGCGGTTCATGACATCCCGCATACGAGCTGCTTAGAACCCAGGACCTCAGAGAGGCGACCTGCTTAACCGAGATCCGACTCCCTGAACCCTCATCGGAAGAACGACCTGAGTACAGATCAGAGCAACTAGAGAGTTTATTAAACTTGGCAGACTGCCTCATCCTCAGCAATTCTTCCAATCTCAAGGACTTCAAAGCCGAACATGCATCAATTCTGGACCAGAGAGAAGCCGGGAAATTATTTGACAGCTCCAGATGAGCAGCCAAAAGAAGCCTGGACAGATGATCCAAACCCTTCCTTACCCTGCAAATCTCAGATCTAACCAACCCTAAGCTAGCCTTCAGAAAAACACCTTAATTCCTAGACAAATTGAGGCTATGCTTAATCCTGGCAAAACTAGGAATAACCGAAGAGTCTCTGCACCGCTTAAGAAATACTAGATCAGACTTCAACTTTGTGACCTGCATGCGTGTCCGCTCGAAACGATGAACCTTTTTAGCAGCGGCTTCTCCGTGCAGGGAAATTATCAAGGAATTTAGACTTCTGTGATCCATAACGTTTGTTTAGAAAATTTTTTGGCGAAATCACATAATTGATCATTTGTCGACGCGTTTCGAACCAACTAGTGTGGTTCATCGTCAGGACAAGTTGAAGATACAGATCCAGTATAGCGAGTTAAATAGTCCAAGCAGAGACTCCAACGGCTAAAAAGACTAACGACTATTTTTCAACTTAAGGACCCAGTCAAACTCCCTTTAACTAAATTAATATTAATATTCTTTATAATTATTATTATACTTCTAGAGCTAAGTAAACTGGGCAAAAATTAACCAGATTAGAGGATATTAAACTATTTAGATATTTAATTTATAATTATATATAATAATATTTTTCAATACCTAATATAATACTATATTTAATATTTAGTTTTTAAATTATTTATATAAATTATTAGAAAACTATAATTTTTACTAAAAATTGAATTAGATCAATGGTTAGTTATCAAAACTAAACCATTTATTTATTAAAATATTAAATATATATATATATATATATATATATATATATATATAAACAAATAGGTATATATATAAATTAATATATTACCATACCTAACATTCTAATAATATTATATTTAATGTTTAATATATATATATATATATATATATATATATATATATATATGTTTTTAATTATATATATATAAATATATCAATTTAAAATTCTTTAATAACTAATCATTCTAATAAATTTTTATTTAAGGTTTAGATATTAAAATATTATATCAATCTATATCAATTATCAGCCAAACCTATATAATTATAAATTTTTTTTATCTTACACTATCTCTTAAGGTTAGTTCAATTAACTTAGAACTAACAAAAAATCAAAATTAATCAAAGAATAAATGAAAAGTAATATTGATTAGTTAAGAAAAATGCATATTTTAATTATACACGTATTTATAGCATAAGGATGTTAAAAATATAAGGCTAATAAAAAGTTAAGTAATTACCTTACAATCTAAGGATAGTTCAATTATTCTTAATCATATAATATGCTAAATATTCCCAGGTTGCCAAATTTAATAATCTTCGAATATAAAGGGAAAAAGAGGGGACTAAATCAAGACCATAAGGGTGATAATTAAAAGAAGAACAAATCAAATCAAGAGAAAAGCAAGCAAAAAAAAAAAAAAACCACAAACACAGAGGAAACAATTCTTAAGGAAAGGAAACAAGAAACACTGAGACCATACCAAGAAGGGACCGCGGAGGCTAGGAAGATAGGGCTGGGACCCAGCAGCTGCTGATCTTCCAGCCATCATCCCTATTAAGATTATTTGGCCTTTTTTCAATCTCCAGGGCCTCCCTAAACTTGCGATGGTGAAACTGAGCAACTCTAGCAATGACTTGAGCCTCTTCGATACATACATGATGCATCGTCTTCTCGGCATGCTCTGCCAAGGCTGAGGATTTGGTCCTACCATGCCTCAAGTCGGCTGAATGCTCGCTAATCCTTTGATTGATAGAGCGTCCTGTCTCACCAATATATGGAATCCCACAAGAACAAGGGATGACATAGGCGCCCTTCATGTCTTTAGGTTCAATAGGATCTTTTACAGACCTGAGGGAGCTACGGATAGTATTAAGAGGTCTAAAAGTTGCGGGCACATCAAATTTTTTCAGAATCCTCGCAATCCTATCCGTGGTCCCTTGGATATAAGGAAGGTTAACTCCCATGACACGATCATTAGGATCCCTACGGATTGACGACTCCTTTTTAGCCTTGAGGAAGGCCTTTTGACCCAGGTGCCTATCATAACCATTTTTCACAAAGACATCTAGGAGATGAGCCTTCTCCTTTTCCAAGCTCTCTTCATCCGAGATTCTAACAGCACGGGTGGCAAGAGTGCTTAGAACACCTAACTTTTGAGCTGGGAAATGATGGGAAGAAGCATGCAAGTATTGCTCAGTATGCGTCTTCTTCCTAAACACTTGATGAGAAAAGGAACCATCCGATTTCTTAGAGATGAGAACATCCAAGAACGGAAGACAACCATTGTCTTCTTTTTCCATCGTGAATTTTATGGCGGCAGACTGGTTATTAAGATGATTGAAGAAAAGATCAAGCTCATCAGGACCATGAGACCAGACAACACCAGTGTCATCAACGAACCTTTTCCAAAGCTTCGGAAGGAGACGAGACGAGGCCAAAGCCTTAGACTCAAAATCCTCCATAAAGAGATTGGCGACTACCGGGGACAAGGGGGAGCCCATGGCAACCCCACAAGTCTGCTCATAGAATTCTCCTTCGAAGCTGAAAAAGGTGGAGGTAAGGCAAAGCTCAACCAATTTCGCCGTATCATGGTCAGTGAGCTTATAAATCACCTTCATGGCCTCATTGATAGGAATACAGGTGTAAAGAGAGACCACGTCGAAACTTACCAGAATGTCCTCGGGCTCAAGCTTAATCCTTTTAAGATCATCAATAAAGGAAGCTGAGTCTTTGACGAAGGACTCAGTCTGACCAACCAAGGGCCTCAATTTAGCGGCAAGGAACTTGGCTAGGAGGTAAGTCGGACCACCTATGGTGTTGACAATGGGTCTCAAGGGGACCCCCTCCTTATGGACCTTTGGAAGGCCATAAATCCTAGGAGCAATGGGGTTTCCCTCAATAAGCTTCTGGGACAGAGGAATAGTGGAATTGCACGATTTGATCGCAAGAGCGACTGCTCTGGATACCTTCTTAAGGGGATTCTTCGACAACTTCTTGTAACTTCCACTATTACAGAGATGATCGAGCATCTTATTTCTGTAATCACTTCTATCCATAATGACGGCAACCCCACCTTTATCAGCTTTCAAGACCACGATTTCATGATTCTTGTTCAAGGCCTTCAAAGCCTCAAACTCAGTCTTGCTGATATTGCTACGGGGAGGCTTAGCTCTCCTTAGGGCCACGACACAATCTTGCCTGATCGTGTCTTTAATCTTATCCGGAAGGTTCTTAATGCCAAATTCTACATCACAAATGATGTCATCCACAGGGATTTTCCTGGGTGCTAAGGCAAAGTTAAGACCCCTTCCTAAGAGACTAAAGACCGCAGGCGGAAAAGAAAAACTAGACAGATTTAATACCTTATTGCCCTGACTCGAAACACTCTCAGAACTACCCTTGTTTCCAATACTATCAATACGGCTACTATTCCCATTTACAGCTCTATTATTACGACCCTCTTTATTAATCTTAAAATCATTAAATTTACAACTCATGTTATCAGTGACCAAACCATAATCATCTTTATTACCTTTCTCATAATATTTACTAAGGCAATCTTCATTAATATTATTAACAAGCCTATCTCCAATAATATCATCGCCGTTATCTTTACCTTTAGTATTATAACCCTCTTTATTATCACACTCGTTAATAAGGCAATTCTTATTAATATTACTAACACAATTCTTATTAATATTACTAACGCAATTCCTATTAATATTGTGAACGCAATTCTTATTAATATTACTAACACAAATCTTATTAATATTACTAACATAATTCTTATTAATAATACCATTACCTTTAGAATTATAACCCTTTTTATTATTACTATCACAATCGTTAATAAGGTAATTCTTATTAATATTACTAACACAATTCTTATTCATATTACTAACGCAATTCGAATTCATATTACTAACACACTTATCTACGTTAATAAGGCAATTCCTATTAATATAATTACCATGACTATCTACCATAAAATTTCCGCCCCCACCATTCAAGTTAAAAACACACGCACGACCTGAATTGCAACTTACGGCCTCATCTATTAACTTACCAAAACAGCCACCTACCGCGTGCTCTCAATGGATAACCGACCTCCATCCTCCGCAACCTGCTCCTGGGAACCCGCAAACTGAATAGAACACGCCTATGGCTCATTGAAACCGTCCCAACTGGAGCCTACGGGAGCTGAAATGCCCAGAACCTTCACACCTGCGCATAACTGATCTACCTGTTCTTTCCTTCTCGGCATGCTCATGCTCAGCCTTCATTCTCAAATCATGACATAAGAAGCATGTTGAACTGTAGGATGACAGAGGCAAGAAGCAAAATTGGACAAGATGCCAAAACTTTTCAACCATTGTAGACCATTTGTATGTGTTGACGCCAAGATTCTCAATGGGAAGGCTATCAAATTGTATTAGTTTTCCATTCACCGAGGGATCGATGTTTTATAGCAAAGGTATTTTGTAGCCAACAAGTGTCCAACAAGTGTTGGATGGGGTCAACAACAACAGGAGAACAGTGGTTGAGGGACATAGCCATTTGCAATGCAAGGCATGTCAGTGTACCCAAGTGGTTTTCATGGGGACATTTCAAGTAGAATCAGTTGATAGAACTTGGGAAGGAGAAGAGTGTTTAGCTTTCATCAAATAACCAAATTTTGTGGGTCCAAAAGCCCATCAGTGGGAAGGAGTGATCAGAATCAGGATTAGGGGCCAAAATTTGCTCAAAAATGAAAGTGTCCAGAATTTCTTGAAATTTGAACGACCATGTCCATCTCATAAAAATGATTCCAACTCAACTCGTTTCATCCAAAATGGAGTTCATATGAGGAGGTTAGAGCCCCCTGACCATTTCACCAAACAGCAAAAAAGATTGCAGGTACTACCCATTGAGCAGTCTGTACTACTGATGTGGCAGGTGACTGGGCAGGTGACATGGGAAAGTCAATGGAGTCAACACCCAATGAGGGCTCACCAAGTGTCACTATGTTATTGGTTTGCAGCTTGGTTATTTGTCACAGTTTGATTGGTTCATGGTGACCAATGAGAAGGTGACACGTCGCAAGCCCAGAGGCCACCACTTGTCCCTCCCACGGGTCAAATGGCACATTTGGCATGCAGAAAATTTTTATGGAGGCACCGGGGTTCGACCCCACAACCTCCCCTCCACTAACTGCATGCCTTACCAACTCTGCTACACGTTAAGACTTAACATATTATGGTTTGGTGTTACATTTAAAGGCATAGCGTCGAAGGTTTAGGGGTTAACCACTAGCGGTTACCACTAACATTCAATGCGCATGTGACCACCACTCTTAAACCACTAGCATAAAACCTTAACCACGCAGATTAGTTTGGAGTTTAGCACTAATTAAACTATGATTATCCTAATTAATCCCAATTGGTGTTCATTATGGGATTAGTGCTTAAGCACGTTTATGGATAATTAATCTAGGATTATCCTTAATTAAACGTGCTTCACAGTTAGTGGAGATTTTGTCGGATTCCACCAAATCTGGAACCACCCCCAATTTTAGCAGGATTAACTGAAGTTTTCCAGATTTGGAGGAGATTCCTAGGGAAAAATTAAAAAGACCATAACTTGATGGGATTTCGACTAATTTTTGAAAATGAATAGTCAGTTTTGGACAATTTGCAGGTTCTAAAGCTAATAGAATAGGTTTCAGAGGAAATAGAAGACTTCTATACGTTATTTTTTTAAAGGGAAGTTCAAGGAAGTCTAGGGCCACCAGGGAAGGAGGTCATGCCTAGATCAGCCAGAGTCAGTTTTCGGATATATAATAGTCATTTTGGGGTTTTTGTGTCCTCTGAACCCAATCGTATAGTCTGCAAAGCCATTGGAGTTGAGAAGAAGCTTGTAATCAGACATTTTACCAATAATTCCAAAGAGGGACTAGCCTTGAAGGAGGTCCTAGGAGATGTAGCCCAGTACTAGAGGGTGAACTCCTTGATTAGTTTTATTGTTGTGAGTTTGTTGTGTATTATGTCTAAAATTTTACTTGTTGTTCATTTCATTAATCAGTTAATTAAATCATACTCTAAAGACACATGAAACTTAACACCTAAACCCTTGTACACCCGGTTAAAATGAGATGATCCTAAACATATTTTAAATGATGAAGGAGCTTGCATAGGATTAACAAGTTTGCCCAAGATTTCAGATCAATTTGGTATTAGAGTACTTGTTAGCTCATTTGAACCCTGAGATGGTTTGCCAAGGTTAGCTAGATATTTAGTTATTGGTTTTGAAATTGTGCAAGGATCGTGTTAGCGCTTGAAATTTCACCTCAGGCTGAGAAAGGTAAACCTCAAGGCAACATCAAACCACTTAGCCTCGTAGCTAGCCCTACGGGGCAGGAGAGGGCTCTCTCCGGTCTATCTCGGTAAAGATCTTCAATTGGTGAGATGACCAACAGGGTAACACTGATTTTAGGCTAGTAAACTGATCAAAAGGGTTGATTTGGGATTTTTAGGGTTTTTGGTGGGCAAATTGAGGGGATGGCAATTTTGGGTGCGGGGATTGGACACAGTTTCTGCAGGGGGTTCTTTGGGGCGAGGTAGGATACAGTATTGATGCCTTAGATTGAGGTGAATGGATGAGAAAGACAGGTGAGGAGCTAAGGAGAGCAAACAATAACTTTGAATTCTTCTTAAACAGTAGAAAACATTGAAATTAAACAAACTTAAAAGCAGAGCATGACAGTCATGAATTCTACTTTAACACTTCATTTGTTTAATGTGCAGAAGGAAAAGAAATGAAATGATTCACATAAAAAACTTACAAGTACATAGAGAAACACACCATCAATACATGTAACCACAAGAATCCCAAAAAGGACTGCAAAACCCTGGTCTTCCTTAGCCAAAAATTGCAGAGATACAGTGAATAATACAATGATAGCTTTTCCCTCAAGAGTCCAACCATGAAAATGAGTAAGAAAGTACATAATATAGATCATCTAACCTCTTTCCCTGCCTCCATGGGTCGATCTCACTATCCTAGGAGCTGTTTCAACCACTTCTAAACTAAGCACTGAAAACTAGGCAGTCAAAACAACTTGCCTCTATAAGCTAGGAAACCAATTCATTCATTTAATTTTCACCTTTTTCATGAATGAATCTTCTAGAAGAGGTACATAAGTGTAAAAGTGTCATAAAAGTACATTAATTACATCAAAGAGCATAATAATCCACCCCAAAAAGTCAAATAGGGTCAAACTGTGTTTTTCTGAGCTGTACACTGAAATTTGGAGAAATTTGCCTGACGGGTCGCGCGCCTCTGCCTGACGGGTTGCGCGCCTTTGGGACCACTTTTGGGGCACTTCTAGGTGTCCAAATTGAGCAAGAGTAGGCTTGTTGGAAAGGTCTGTGAGTCTACTTTCCAATCCAACTGTAATTTCTGAATTTGGTGGTCATTTGCCCCTCTAAACGTGCAATCTCCCAAGACTGATTTCTGTGTCTCAAAAATGTGGCAGAAAGTCATTTTTTGCCTGTTTTTTGACTTTCTGGAGGCTCAAAACTTCATAAAATATCTTGTCCATGGATGATCATATGTAAATTCTCATGAAAAATCTGGAAATGCTGAGTTTTTGCAAAATGGAGTTGTCAGGATGAAGGGTCACGCGGGGGGTGAGACCCGTTAATGGAGAAAACCTGTAAATTGCCTGAAAAAACCAAAATTTACCCAAAATGCTCAAAATTTCTTGGGATTTGTACTGTGGCTAGGCTATTTAGTGCCTTGGTCCTTCAGTGAAGCCTCAGCCAAGATATGGAGGGGATTAGGCCTCTTTCTCCTTTTTTGTGCCTTGGCCAACCGCCTTTGGAACATCTTCATCTTTGCCTTGCACACGTGCATTCTCGCTCAATAATGGTTCTTCATGTTTCTCAACAATTTCTTATCTTGGTTGGCCTTAGCCAACAACCTCTCCAAGTGAGCATTGAGCTGGATAAGCATAGACTCTCGCTCAGCGGGCAATGGATCACCGGGTCTTCTTCGATTCAAGTTGCGGTCACTACGGATCCTCCACAACTCATCAAGAGCTTGCTCATCCTCCAACTATTTGTTGCGCTGCTCTAGATATGAGATTTTCCATTGTGCCCCCTCTAATCTCCTCTGCAATGCATCATTTTCAGCTCTAAGGTGCTGAATGATCTCCTTTGACTCTCGGCTAGGAGAACTGACATCAAGATCAATAAGCTCTATATCTGGAACACCTGATGGTCCCTCATCAATCTTGGGTTGCTTGCCCCTCTGTGCTGCCTGTGCTGCTGAAGAAAGTGAGGCCCCTTCCACCTGCTGTGGAGATAACACTCGCTGAGCTGATGAAGAAGGCTAGACCCCTTCCACATGCTGTGGAGAAAGTACTCATCGAGCTGCTGCAAATAAGGCCCTTTGGCCTCTCTGATAAGTGACCAATGGTGAGGAGCTGACATGTCTAGTCATGGGGATGTCATGTTGCTGTGATGGTCCTCCCTCCTTGTGAATAACCTCAGGATGTGGCGGTGGTGGTGCTGTGAAAAGCTCACGAGAGATAAACTCCTCCCATGAGATGCCCTGCTGAGCCAACTGATGTAATACCACAAGCTGAATCAAACCATAATGGTAAAGGCTCCTATACTGCTGTGCCGGGCTCTTCCTCTGCATCATGGACACCATCCTCTCAATGTTCTGATAGAAGAAAACAGGGATGTTCATCATCCATACTCGTGTGAAGTGCATCAATAGGCGAATATGGTACGAATATTCCTGTGAAAATCTGCCCTCACAGGTAAAATAGAGCATGATGAGCCTCATCATGGGAGCATACTCACTCCTGAGAAATCTGAAGGGAAACACACCTGTCAAGTGTCTCATGAGTGCTGGTCTAACGAAAGGCTCAAAATGAACACTGTCCAACACCTTGCGCTTATTCCATACCTCTCCGACATTAGGTATCCCTGTGGCATGTGCAATCATCTCGGGTGTCAATGTAAAGTCCACCCCGGCAAGGTTGACATGTCCATCATGCAAATGTAAAACAAATAGGCGAGCTAACTCTCTGTGATGCTGAATCCGAGAGATCCTCTCGCAAAACTCATAACAAGACATATACTGGAAACATGAAACTGCCATAGGACAAGCCTGTAAATCTGTCAAAGAAGTGGGCTCCTCTCTCTTATGATGACCACCCTTTCCACCCTTATGAGGCCTCCTCTGTACCTCAATCTCTGAAGCTGATGCCTGGTCATCACTCTGCTCATAGGTTTCGGTTTCTGACATTGTTTAAGGAGCAAAGTGGCCAAAATGTACTGCTGTTTCTGCCTTGCAAAATGCTGATCTATATGTTGTTTCAAGGGTACAAGGAGCACGAGGGGAATGTTAGGGGAGGGATACTTTTAAAGGTAAAATGGGAGTAAATATATAAAACAGGGATTTTAGGGAAAAATCATTGCAAAATAATTGCATATGCATCATTATATACATTTGTTTACATGGGTATTATGAGAGGTAGGATTAGGGCTTGATTTTTTTTAGTTTTTAGGGAAGAGGGGTAGGGTTTAGTTTTTCTTTACAAATTTAAAAGGGAAATTTACATAGGAAGACAAGGAAAATGAAATGGGAAATGGGGAAAAATGATTACAAGGGAATACCCTAAAACAGCATAAAACCCTAGGCATATTTTACAATTTTAAACCACAGCCACATAGAGCTTTTTCTCTTGCACAATGAGATCTTTAAAAATGTATTCATGATGTCTTTAACCATAACAAGCAGCAATTTGTAAGTTGGAGGGCCTACCTTAGGCAATTTGGCGATTTTGTTGGCTCCTTGGATGAATTTGCAGGCGATTTTATAAGGAGGGCGTTGACGGGTCGCGCGCCTCACCCAACGGGTCGCGCGCCACTGACGGGTCGCGCCCGTTAGAAATTAACACTGCTGGAAGGCGCTTGACGGGTCACGCACCTATGACGGGTCGCGCGCCTGGTCTGACGGGTCGCGCGCCTGTCAAGCTCCCAAAGTCAGCTCGAAATCACTTGCAAGCACTTGCTCAACAACTTGGATACACAATGAGGGTCGATGGAGGGAGATTGGGCTTTTATAACTTTGATTTGAATTAATTTCATGCCCAAACCCACTTTATAGTGTTTTTCTTTGACACTTTATAAACTTGACTTTTTCTTGGTTTCCTTTGTCCTGAAATTGACTCATTTTATGCTTTTGCTCAATACTTTTTGCAGGGATAGCATCTGAGGGATCTTGGCAAGGGAGCCAGGGTTACATGCTGTCCTTGGAAGCTTTTTTTAAAAAATCACTTTTTACAAAAATTTGAAAAATGACCTTGGCTTTAAAAACAAGGTTTTTAAATCCAAGGTGAAAATTTACTGTACAAGATAGAAATTTGCAAAGAAACACCTTTAAAATCATCCCTCTGGCTTGCTGAGCACTTATTGACCTTCAGAGACAATGACCTTGAAGACAAACTTGACCAAAACCCTAGACCTAGAATTTTGACTTCAAGACAAGACAAGACAAGCTTGAAAGAGATTAAGGACTGAAATGACTTTGATCCAGCAATGCCAAGAGGGGGAGAAAGACACCATCTCCTCCATCAGGGTTATGGCATGCCTAATGGGATGCAAAAATTGACACTGCTGAGACACCTACTTATGCAAATGCAAAGAGCTTTGATCACTGATGGAGGGCTACAAGACCGACTCTAACAGATCGTTAACTATGTGCAAGTTTGTGTGTACAAGCTGAAGCAAGGAGAAGCTCAATATTGAGATCTTATGATGGCATCTTAAACAAGTGATGTCTCTAATCTCTCTTCCTTAGCAAGATTCTTTGATGAAGAGATGTTGCAAGGGTTTTTCATGATGAGAAATATGGTGCAAGAGATGATTGAAGATAGGAAGGAGAACACTATACTTCAAGAGCAGTTGATGGCCATGAAGGGGGAGAAGCAAGAGCTTCTTCAAAATATGCATGAGATGGATATTTTACTCCATGATTCCAAGGAAACCCTAGCCAAGTATGTGCATGAACATGAGGTATGCAATTCAAGTTTATCTTCAATTTCCTCTCAAAATGAATGTTTTGGTGCTTTTGAAAGACACATTAGAGGAATAGGGTCCAAATTGTTGATGAATATGGCCTATGAAGGTAGAGGGTTAGGCAAACATGCACAAGGCATAGTTGAGCCAATTTTTATTGAGGAAAGGCCTAAGTATTTGGGTCTTGGTTATGGAAAACATGACGGAGAATGCTCCAAAGCCAAGGAGGCACATGAAGGTGTTCCAAGAAGGAATTTTGTTTTAAGTTCATCACCTCAATCTTGTAAAGTTTGTGTTCATGAGGAATGCAAATGTTTTATACCCACTTTACAAGAAAATGCTCATAAGCATGCAAACAATGGTTTCAATGAACAAGAGGATGTTGAATGTTCTAAGGTTATTAACACCATTGTTGGTATCCTAAAGAGAGCCACTACCTCATCAAATTCACCTCGTCAAGAAGGTGAAAAAGGTGAAAGTGAAAGGTATAAATATGCCTTTAATTAGGTTTCTTTTTATTATGATAAACATGGTAAATATTCACCTAAGAATTGGAGAGAATTTACATGTTCTTTTTGTGGTTTGAATAACCATAATGTTTCAAGATGTTGGAAGAAAATGGCCACATACAGGAAACTTTCAAAACAAAAGAGACAGAAAACAAAAGTTCCATTAGATAATGGAAACCATGTTGCAAAGAAGATGCAATTGTTTTGCACTCATTGCCATAAGCAAGGTCATCTAGTAGACAATTGTTGGACTTTGAACTCATCCACGACATTTGAAGAAGGTGGAGAGAGACTTTGGCAAGAATGGAAAAGGAGATTCTATAATTGATGTGGGTCAATATGATTCACAAGATGATGTGTAGCTGCAAGAATCGGCATAGAAATGGTTTGGTAAGAGGTCGATTGATGTTAAATTATGGTATGTTCTATGCTTAGAGCAGTTTACTTATTTTTCTTATTATTATCCACATATTAGTAATCACATGTACAGTAAGTAAAGTGCAGATAGAACATTAAATGATCGACAGAAAACAAGCCAAGACAAGAGACACAAGATGTGGTGGCTAGCCAGGCACAAACCCCAATATGGGGAAACCCTTTGATCAAATCTTCTTTTATCTTCAATAATTCAGCAGAGAGAAATAGTACAAAAATCTGATTTATATCAGTAGCAACAAACCCTAGATCAGCGACATCAGTATCATTGGCATCACCAGCATCAACATCATCGGTATCACCGACATCACCAGCATCAGCATCATTGGCATCACCGGCATCACCGACATCACCCGGATTTCCAAGGAGAGTCAGCTTCACTTACTGCGCAGTTCTGAGAGAGAGTATTGCGTCCTCCCTTCCACACGTGTGAGAGAAGAGTCCCTTTTTGCATAGTAGGAGAAGAACCTCTTTTCTGCGCAGGAGAGAGAGAGAGAGATGTGATGAGATGTGTGTGTCCAAATGAGGAAAATACCTCCTGTATTTATACACAAATGTTGATGATTGAATAGATGCGACTGTTGGGCTTCTGAGCCTACATGAGTTGCTGGTCGGCTTGATAATTATTCCATAATCAAAATAAATTCATATCTCCATAAATACTTATCGGAATCGGATGATATTTAGATCAATCCTACACCTCTCGACGAGAGGAATCTAATAAAAATATTATCAACCATGAATAAGATGACCCACATGGAGTTTGGCCCTAGTTTCCAATTTTAACACTCCCTCTCAACTACTGAGAAATCCATCTGCAATTCGTCTATCGGTCGCTACTATTCATCCATCAAATGTACTGCCCTGTACAGCTTGACCCCTGCTCTGCTCTGCTCTATCTTGCCTGCTCTGCTTTGTTCTGTTCTTCCCTATTCTAATCTTCTCTCCTCTGCTTTGTTCTGCTCTGCTTTGTCCGAATTATGAAGAAGAAGAAATGATCGAGGATGTGTCAAACTGACTCAAAGTCAGTCTTAGAGTGTGTACCACTGGTCCCAGACCAGTCCTTAACCGACCCGAAGTCAGTGTCATAGTGGGTACAACTCCTACCACTAGTCCCAGACCAGTAGCATTGATCCCAGACCAATGAAGGTCATCCTAGCATAGGGAGTACGGTAGATACAGCGATGCATCCATCGGTACTACTATGATCCCTATCCTCATTTCCCTGCTCATTAATCAGATGAGAGGTACTTCCCATGAGTCCCAGACTACATGGGTAGGATGCCTCGACAGGAGAACTAATCAATATTGTCCACAGGAGAGCGAATCATCATGTCCCACAAGAAAGCGAATCATCTTGCCCATAAGAGAGCGAATCATCTTGTCCACAAGAGAGCGAATCATCCTATCCATAGGAGAGTGAATCATCCCGTCCACAATCGCCATGGAGAACACATCATCCAGGCCTCACAGGAGAACTAATCATCCTATTACACAATCGTCATGGAGAACACATCATCCAGACCTCACAGGAGAACTAATCATCTTGCTACATAATCATTATGGAGAACACATCATCCAGACCTCACAGGAGAACTAATAATTCTGCTACATAATTGTCATGGAGAACACATCATCCAAACCTCACAGGAGAACTAATTATCCTGCTACATAGTTGCCATAGGTTGTCACAAGGAAATTTTTTATTCTTTTACCCAGTACACATACACCACCAGAGGATGGTGAGTCACCCTGTGGTCATATGTCGCTCCAAGGAGTACCCCGTGCCCCCCCGGAGCTCCTAGAGCTCAATACATCATACAAGACCCTCATCAGAGGGTCTTTGAACGACACCAAGTCGTTCTCAGAAAGTCAGGAATTTGACTTTCCCTAGGGGCTTTGTCGGGATGTCGGTGACCTATTCATCTGTACCGATATGTTGGAGCCTTATTGCTCCTTGCTGCACCATATCTTGAATATATTGGTACCTGATATCGATATGCTTGGAGCGATCATGAAATACGGGATTCTATGACAAACGAATCCCACTCTGGTTGTCACATAGGATCACGGTGGTATCCAATGTAAATCCAAATAGCTCACTGAAGAGCTTTCGCAACCAGACTGCCTCACAGGAGGCCATGCTAGTAGCAATATACTCTACCTCGGTGATGCTCAAAGCCACCGACTTCTACTTCCTGCTCATCCAAGATATTGAAGCAGATCCCAAGGAGAAACAACACCTAGAAGTGCTCTTACGATCCACCACACTGCCTGCCCAATCAACATCAATGTATCCAAATAGTTTCACATCTCCGGAAGTGTATCTTAACCCATATGTAATTGTGCCACAAAGATATCTTAACAAATTCTTGGCACCAATCCAATGTATGTGGTGAGGTTCAACCATATGTTGACTTAATGTGTTGACTGCAAAGCATATATCTAAGAACATTAATGCTCTGACCAGTTGTCGATACTCAGTAGTATTTCGTAAAACAAGTCTAGTAACACTACCGCTTAACTTCTTGAAGTCAAGCTCCATCGGGGTAGTTACAAGCTTGCAGTCTACCATACCGAATCTTTCTAATATCTTCACCACATATTTTCCTTGAGATAGGAAAATTTCCCTTGGCTTCTGCCAGACTTCAAGTCCTAGGAAATAGTGCATCATTCCTAGGTCCTTCATTTCAAATTCAGAAGCCAACTCCCTCTTACATTTGTGAATGAGAGGGTCTGCACCTGTTAGAAATAGGTCATCCACATACAGCACCAGTATGAGAGGTTTGTCATCTTCAACCTTAAAGTAAAGGTTAGGATCGGCTTCACTCCTAGTGAATCCCAGCTTCATCAAGTAGCTATTGATCCTCTCATACCATGCTCGGGGTGCTTGCTTCAGCTCATAGAGAGCCTTCTCAAAGTCAGAAGATTGTCCACCTTGTTGAGAGCCATATCTTCGTCAAAGGTGACATCATGACTAATCACGACTTCCCTTTGACCGGCTAAATAGATTCTATAGCCCTTAGTATTTTCACCATAGGCCATGAAGATTCCTTTCTTTCCAGATGCACACAATTTATTCCTTTTCTCTTTCGGCACATGAAAATATACAGGGCTTCCAAAAACTCTAAAATGAGATACGTCAGGTTTCTTACTGGTGAACATTTCTTAAGGAGTCTTGGAACCCAATGCTTGATGAGGGCATCGGTTTTGTACATATACGGCGGTGTTTGCAGCTTCAGCCCATAGAAACTTCAGAATTCTTTGATCATGGAGCATGGCACGGATAGCTTCCATAATTGTACGGTTCTTCCTTTCTGCCACACCATTCTATTCAGGAGTATATGGTGTAGTAGTCTCCTTCTTAATGCCAGCCTCTTTACAAAAGTCATGAAACTCATTAGATTTCATATTCAGTCCCATTATCAATCCTTAAGATCTTGATCTTCTTTTCAGTTTGATTCTCGATCAAGGCTTTGAAGTGTCAAAACCAAAAGAACACTTCATCCTTCTTTTTCAAGAAGTATATCCAAGTCTTTCGAGAATAGTCATCTGTAAAAGTAAGGATATGAATATCCTCCCAAGGAGTTCACAGGCATCATACCAGATATATCTGAGTGAACTAACTGTAATATATTGGAGGTCTTGCTTTGGCTTGAGGGGGATGGTCCCCTTTTAAGCTTTCCTTCGGCGCATCCCAGACATACACCTTCTTTCTCTACTATGAATTCAGGCATCCTTGTCACCTTTTGTCTTACATCGAGTAGAGCTTTATAATGAAGGTGGGCAAACCTCCGATGCCAAAGTTTGGACTAAAGAGATGTGTCACAAGACATGACACCTAGCGGACTTCCACCGACCTGATATAATGAATCAACTCGAAACCCAAGAGTAAAGGCATCTTTAACATTGTTTTTCCATACACATACCTTGCCATCGCTGAAGGTCATCCTGCAGCCTTTGTCTTCCATTACTGAAATGGACACCAGGTTCTTTTTGAGGTCAGGTACATATAATACATCCTAGAATTTCTAGCCTTCTTGAATGGAGGCCACCAAGTGCTTGTCAATAGAGTCTCGGATGATCTTCTTTGTTTTGACTTCACCAATTTTCCATTTGTTCCTGGCAGCAGCGGGTGCATTTGATGGAGGCACAACAATATTGCCTCTCACATGGTCCAACACTCCTTGATCTTCTAAGGTTAGATCGAGAGACATCTTCCATCCATGATAGTCAGACTTCCCACGGAGCTTGTCTTCGGCAGGGAAGAGTTTTCAGAACCCCATAGTTCTTTTATGATATCCTTGTCAATCTTCTCTTCAGTGATTGATCTTGCTCTTGCTCGGGCTTTGTCTTCACCTCAACTCCGATACCATGTTAAATTATGGTATGTTCTATGCTTAGAGTATTTTACTTATTTTTCTTATTATTATCCACAGATTAGCAATCACATGCACAGTAAGTAAAGTGCATATAGAACATTAAACGATCGACAGAAAACAAGCCAAGACAAGAGACACAAGATGTGGCGGCTAGCCAGGGACAAACCCCAATATGGGGAAACCCTTTGATCAAATCTTCTTTTATCTTCAATAATTCAACAGAGAGAAATAGTACAAAAATATAATTTATATTAGCAACAACAAACCCTAGATCAGCGGTATCAGCATCAGCGACATCAGTATCACCGGCATCACCGGCATCAGTATCATCGGCATCACCAGCATCATCGGCATCACCGACATCAGCATCATTAGCATCACCGGCATCAGCATCATCGACATCACCAGCATCAGCATCATTGGCATCATCGGCATCACCGGCATCACCCGGATTTCCAAGGAGAGTCAGCTTCACCTACTGTGCAGTTCTGAGAGAGAGTATTGCGTCATTCAGGCTTCCACACGTGTGAGAGAAGAATCCCTTTATGCGCAGTAGGAGAAGAGCCTCTTTTCTATGCAGGTTAGAGAGAGAGATGTGATGAGATGTGTGTGTCCAAATGAGGAAAAGACCTCCTGTATTTATACACAAATGTTGATGATTGAATAGATGCGACTGTTGGGCTTCTGAGCCTACATGAGTTGTTGGTCAGCTTGATAATTATTCCATAATCAAAATAAATTCATATCTCCATAAATACTTATCGGAACCGGATGATCTTTAGATCAATCCTACACCTCTCGATGAGAGGAATCTAATAAGATGAATAAGATGACCTACATGGAATTTGGCCCTAGTTTTCAATTTTAACAATTGATTTCTTATCCAAAATAAGGCTTGCATTTCTTTTGCTGATAGATGCAATTCTTTGCCTTAGAAATGCATTTCTTTGCCTTATGAATGCATTAATTTTCTGTTGAAAGTATGCTACAACTTGTATGATGCAAGATGTTGAAAGTGGAGTTCTGTTTGACTCACCTAAATGCAGAAAATTCGGCATTCTTGATGTTGCATATTTTCACCATGAAGGTGTGTGAAAGTGGTGTATGTTACTTCATTTGCAATGAATTTTTCAATTCAACTCTTATGTACCCATACATGTGTTTGGGCTTATTGTACTTGTGTTTGTACTTGTGAGAGAATTGAAGAATTATACACATGCATGAGATTTTGTGTGTGTGTGAACAATGAAAATAACAACATGCATGAGTGATTGACTTGTATCGTTCAATTGCTTAGTTAACATGTATGATTGACAACTTGAGAATTTTTATTGTATTTGGATACATGCATGAGTGTCGACTTGTGTCGATTGTTGTCACTTGTATGTCATATCGACTTGGAAGAGTTGATATTATCTCCAAGTATGAAAGGGAGATGTTGACATATTACTACATGAAATGTGAAATTCTTGTTGTTTATGCAAAGAATCGTCTTGTTGTTGTACATGCTTATGTTTGGCTCTCAAGTCAAGTCAGTTGTATGAAGAGGCATGTTTTGTCAACTTATGTTTGGTCTGTGATGTTTTGTCTACTTGATTATTCGATAGTTTGTACACCAAGATGCAAGAGTACATGGTGATGTTACACGATGTGACAATTTTTTCTTTGAAGGAGCAAAGGAAGAGGTCGTCGATTTGCATTTCTTGCATAATGTGTGTTTTCCATTTAATGGTGTATTTGTGACAAGATGTCGCAGGATTTTGGAAGGTCCATTCTTGAGCAAGATGCTCATGCTCAACGTTCATTCTCAAATAATGACATGAGCAGCATGTTGAACTGGAGGATGATAGAGGCAAGAAGAAAAAAGTGGACGAGATGCCAAAACTTTTCAGCCATTGTAGACCATTTGTATGTGTTGACACCAAGATTCTCAGTGGGAAGGGTATCAAATTGTATTAGTTTTCCAAGCACCGAGGGTCGATGTGGTACAACAAAGGTATTTTGTAGCTAGCAAGTGTCC